>PVLC010000062.1:170323-266420 GCA_004027655.1 Graphiurus murinus
TTTTTTTTTTTTTTTTGAAACAAGGTCTCACTAAGTTACGGAGCGCCTCACTAAGTAGCTAAGGCTGGCCGCAAACCCGGATCCTCTGGTCTCAGCCTCCCAAGTACTGGGATTACAAGCGTGTGCCACCACGACTGGCATTTTTAAATTTTTCTTGCTCTATACATCCTAAAAGAAGCTTGTTTTTTTAAAACTTTCATTACAAGAGTTGATTTATCTATTCTTCATTACATGTCTCTGCTTTTTAATTTTAAGGATGTTATTGTGTGCATACAAATTTAGAATTCTTATGTTGTCTTAGTAAATCTTTTTATTTGTCATTCTATATTGTCCCTCAGTAATGTGTGTGTGTGTGTGTGTGTGTGTGTGTGTGTGTGTGTGTGTGTGGTGCTGGGAATTGAACCCAGGGGCATTCTACTTCTGAGCTACAACTCCAGCCCTTTTTATTTTTTATTTTGAAACAGGATCTTGCTAAGTTGCTAAGGGACCTCGCTAAGTTGCTGAGGCTGTGATTCTCCTGTTTCAGTCTCCCAAGGACTGGGATTACAGATGTGCACCACCACACTTGACTTTCCTCTTCAATTATAAAAATGCTTTTGATCTTAAAAAAAAAAAGGAGGGCGCAGTTAGATGAGTCCACCAAAACTCCCGCTCATGGGAGGAGACCTGAGGCTGCAGCTGAGTGGGCAGACTGTCGGCCGGGGTCTCTGGGTTACAGCCAAGGGGGGTCTAGTGCCCCACGGCACCTGGCCATCCTTCCATGCCTTCTCCTTCCCCTGCCATACTTAGGACCTCACTCACTCCAGAAGACGCCCTCTGCCCCTGTGCCACCATCTGTCAGCACTCTCTGGGTTTCCCCTGGCTTCGACCTCCCACTCAGCAGCAGCCATCTACCTGCCTTCTGGCCTCTGACCCCCTGGCGGCCACTCAGATTGGCCTGGGAGCCTGGGGAGAAGTGCCCATCTTGGGGGAATGGCACACTGCCTTTGGCTTCTGAGTGTGCACTGCACTTAGTGTCCGATCTCTGCCTCAGAAAGAGCAAGCCAAAGACAGCGGAACACAGCTGAGCATTTCCACCCCCTCCAGAGCTCATCACTTATTTACAGAATGGTGACTTTACAGCAGGCCTGCGCAGCACCCATGACAGGCACTAACTCATCAAATTCTCAGGCCAAACCTGAAGATAAGAAAGAGGTCGACTCATTCAGGATCCCACAAGTGGAAGTGGTGGGGCTTCAAACTAGGTCTGTCTGATCCCAAGACGGTGATCCCGAATCATTCATGGTACTTTATACCCCAAAGTGACCTTGCGGGCAATCTAAGAAAGACAAAGAACTGGCCCATGATGTCAGTGGCCGTGCTGGGCTTGCATGGTCTTCCTTTTGGTGCTGGGGGGCGTGGGGGTGGGGGTGGGGCAAGCAAGGAAGCGCTCCTGTGCCGTCCAAGAGCCTGGTCCTTGGCGCCCCACATTCTTCAGGGTGAATGGTTAAAGTCTTTTCCAGTCATCCCCTCTCTAGGGACTCAGGTGCTTTCATTGATGAAAAGAAACTACTTTTTCCCCAGAGAGAACCCAGGCCAGGGGAGAGTCCCACGACATTGCCCCTGCGACACTCTGACCCCAGCCAGACTCCAGACACACAGGAGCAAGAGAGGTCAGTGCTCCCCATAGGCACCCAGTTGGAGGACCAAGTCCCCGTGTCCTTCTCTGGTTCCAACCCCAGCTGCCAGCCCCTGCCTGCCACAGAGACTGGATACTGCTGGATTTCCATCTCCTCCCACCCTGGAAGACGCCCTCTCAGATCCCCAGCCAACAAGCAGATTTGGAGAAAAACTGCAAAGTTGGCTCTTCTTTCTGAAATGCTGTGGAATTCCCAGCATGGAATTAAAATGTGGAGCCTCCAGGCTATGGCAGAGTCTAACAGGGAGATGGGCTCTACTTAGGGAAGAGTCAGGCTGACCAGAGGTGCCAACTTTCAGACAGACAAAGGGACAAGCAAGGCCCTCTTCTCTCCACTGGCTTTTGTCTCATTTCCCTTTCCTCCTAGAAGCAATTATCTGAGAAAGCTGATCACGGCCCAGAGGAGGCACTGAGTAGCACAGAAGGCTGTGTGGATGTCCGCAGCGGCTTGACGGGGGGGGGGGGGGGGGGGGGGGGGGGGGGTGCAGAGGCCAATTTGAGGAGCAGCTGTGGCTCTGTAGAGGAAGGGTCTCATGAGACAGTGTTTAAAAACATATCCCCAGCCGGATGCAGTGGCATACGCTTGTAATCCTAGTGCTTGGGAGGCTGAGACAGGAGGATCTCAGGTTCAAGGTCAGTCTCAGCAGCCTAAGCAAGACACTGTTTCAAAAATAGAAAATAGATAGAAAACAGGGCTGGGAATGTAGCTCGGAGAAACAAACAAACCAAAAAAAAAAAAAAAAGACCTCAGGTAGTGCTGGAAGGAACCTCCCAGACCACCAAGCCCCTCCCTCATCCTACCAGCAAAGAATCTGTGGCCCAGTGAAGGGAAGGGACCTGCTTGAGGTCGCACCATCAGCCAGTGGCAGCCACAGTTTAGAAGCCAGAAAGCATCTCCTCGTGCTCAGTAAGGTCTCGTTTTATTCAAAATCTGTCAATTATCAGGGATCCCAATGAGATACTTCTTTTCAGTGTGGGACAGGGGGGTCGAAGGAAATCAAAGATCCTCCACTGGCCTTCTTTGAAGCATGTTCCCAGGATCTTTAAAATCCATATCTCACCTCCAGGGGTTCTCCCTCGGCTCATTATCGACACTGACCTCTTACGGCATAGCACTCAATCCATTGTGCTACGCTGTGTCATGTCCGTCTCCTCCGTCAGACTATGGGCTTCTCAAAGGCCATCTTCATAGTGCTAGACCAAATACACAGCAGGCACTCGATAAATGTTGAATATGTGAGCAAGTAAAGGGATGGATGCATCCATGTTTAGATGGATGTATGGATAAACAAACTAGTACTTTCCCAATGGGCAAGATTTCGGCTTAGTGTTATAGAAGGTTCCAGCATCTGGAAACAAAGGATAAATGCTTAAATCCGAGCTCCCTGCTTGCCAGCAGTGTGACCTTACGCAAGTCACTGAGCCAGGCGTGGCGCTTGGTAACAGCTATCCTCGACATGTGCCAGTCCCTGTGGGAAGCATTAACCCACACTGCCTCATTGAAAACTCACCAATGTCGCTCCCATTTTACAGAAGAATACACAAAGGTACAAAGAGATTTAGAAACAGTGGTGTAAGGCCAGAAGTTAAGTTTTAATATTATGCTCAGGCTTGACATCCGGTGAAATAAGGAAGTGCCAAAAGGATTAACGGCAAGTTCCCCTCCCCATCCTGCTCCCACAGATAGAGTCCCCCAGCGAAGTAACCTCCTTACTAGGAAAGCCAGGTGAAGTTCCTGCTTATCCCTGAGTAGCAAGTTGCAACTCCTTGCCAGTCTGCATGGAGCTATTCAAACACACCAGTCACATCCAACTGCATTAGCCAGGAGGCAGCTTACCCCCTTGACATCACAAAGCTTGTTCACTCTGTTCTGAGCGCAGTCCATCTGGTCCTGTGTGCTGTGAGTTGTCCCCCTCCTCCAGGCTGTGAGCACGTAACCAATAAGCTGTCCAGTGTGGGTGTGCTGTGCTCAAATAGCCCCATAACCTTAGGGTGGCAATGGCCCCATTAGTGGGGGAAGAGGAGGTGCTCAAAACAGAAACTTGCCCAAGTTTACACAGCTAGCAAGCCATGAGGCTGACACTTGAACCCAAGCATCTGATGCCAGAATCTACGGTCTACTTTTGTGCCAAATTGCTCAAAGTAAGCATTCAACAATTATCAACTTATTAGTGTATAAACATCATAAGGGCAAAGGCAATGTCTTATTAACAAAATTTTCCTAGAATGTAGCAGAACACCTAGATTATTAAAAGGAAGTTTTCAGCTAGGCATGGTGGCATACACCTGTAATCCCAGTACTTGGGAGGCTAAGACAGGAGGATCACAGGTCTGAGGCCAGCCTCAGCAATTTAGTGAGATTCTGTTTCTAAATTTAAAAAATAATAATGTTTAAAGAGATGGAGGTGTCATTTGGAGGTAGAATGCCCCTGGATTCAATTCCCAGTACCAAAAAAGGGAAGTTTCCCTGGATCAGTGAACAAGCAAATGAACTTTACATTTCTGAACTTCAGTTTTCTCAGCTGAAAAATCAGGTTAACAGTCTCCACTAATGTTGTTTATCAAAGAGATTAAAATTATTAATTTTGGAACCAGATGACCTGGGCTTAAATCCTGGCTCCACCAATCATATAACCTTGTATAAGCTCTTTAACACTCCATGCCCCTGTGTTTGTTGTTATAAAATGTGGACAATGATAGGACCTACTTCTTTGTGTTCTAATAAGGTCTGAGTTAACATACATAAGCAGGCAATAATGCTAGCTCTTAGTATGGGTTATTATAAAGAACTTGTTAGAATGCATACAGCAAGGGCTCCAGAGAGGTGACAGAATAGGCAGCTGGCCCTTGGTGACATCTTACCCCTACCATTCCTGAGATGGGCGCCGCTGGCTGCCCGCCCAACGACATTCAGCTCCTTCCTAACAGAATCCCAATATTGCTGAGGACCTAGCCTTTCCCACCGATGACTCAAAGTAATATGGCCCATCCTAGCCAGGAATGAGTTGCAACCAGTCTAAGTCCATCATGTAACTTGGTTCCCTTTGCCAGTGACTGCTACAGGCGAGGGCAGGGGCCTAATTCTCTCCTTAGTGGAAAGTGTGGAGAGGTGTGCTCAAGGATTCTGGGCAGTCATCCTTTTTCCCTCTGGGTGTTTCCAGGCCAAGCTGATGGGTAAATGGAATTCCAGCCACCATCTTGTACCAGCCTGAGGCCAAGAAGAATGCAGAGGCAAAAGGGCAGCTAGAGTCACAGTGACCTCTGTTTGACATCTTCCACTCTGGACTTCTCGTTTTGTGGAGGGTAATACATTCACTCATTATTTAAGACCATTTGGGTCTGCTTTTCTGGTGCTTGCAGACACAGCATAACAATGGATGTGATACTTGGCACCTGTATCCTCTTCCTCCTACAATCGATTGTTCTCAATTTTCCTCTCAATTTCTCATCACATTTGAGTGTAGCTTAAAAAAAAAAAGTTGTCCCTCTTTCTTTCTAGTCTCTTTGTAGGAGGAGAGACACTGCCTTGCTCCACCTTGCCAGTGGCTGGGACATAGCATACACTCCATAAACGTGTTGAATAAATGAACGAACCAGTGTCCCAGTGCTTGAGTTGTAATTCAGATACAGCTGGATAAAATCACTGTCCCAGAAGTAGGTGGTTTTGAATTGGAAATTCTAGAAGAGGCTTGCTGAGTTTTATGAGATATCATTAAAGGCCATAATAAGAAAATGACATTGTCATACTTTGGACTATATTTCCAATTTTGGCAGCTTTGGTAATCTAGACAAATTCTTCTTTTAAGGAGAATTTGAAAAACTGGGCAAAATATTTTCCAAAAGTCATCCTGAAAATATGGAAAAGCTATCAATGAAGGAAAAAAAATTACTGGGTTGAGATCTGAAAGAGAAAAGAAGCCCAAAGAGGTGAGCCTGGCATCTGGAGCTGCTTTGACTATGAAGAATTTGCAAATCTAGTAGATGCAGCTGAGAGACCAGAAAACATTTTTTTTCCACAATATTTGTGGATAGCAAGCAAAGGTGTAGTTCTAGGTCTTCCAAATTGGAAATAATGATAAATCCCTAATTTCAAAACCCTACAGGTTTATACCCTAAGGACAAATGTCTCAGACAACATTCTCAGTAATCCAAAACAACTGAACACACAACTTATAGGAAGGAAGATTTATTTATTTATTTATTTATTTATTTATTTATTTATTTATTTATTTTATTTTGCTTACAGTTTTTTGAAGATGTTGAGGTTCAGTACATGTGAGGCAGGGACCTGTGAAGCTCAGAACATGGCAGTGAGAAGCAGAGAGGGGGAAACAAGGGCTCCCCTCTGACATCAAGGAGGCCAGAAGCAAGAGAACAAGCAAGGGGATTCAAAGACAAAAGCACAGTCCCTAAGACCACGCCCCCGGGGACCCGCCTTCTCCAGACACACCCCATCACCTAGGTGACCACCCAGTGGGTTTACACACTGGTGAGATTACAACCCTCATGACCTAATTCTATCAACCCTGAACATTAACACACGAGCTCTGGAGGGGACACTCCACATCTAACCACAAGAAGCATGGACTGTCAGTAAACCAGCCCTCACAGAGACACAGCCCACCTTCTAGACATCCAGGAACTCAAGAAAGGCTCAATCCATAGACTATTATTAGCAGTATTAAGGTGAGCTCAATAATTAAGATGAATGGCCTCAGGAATCTAACAGAAGCAAATAATCTTCTCTGGAAGACAAAATTCAAGTTCTCAATTTATTTTCACAAATAATTTTCAACTAGTCACATGAAGAGACAGCATATAAGAGCATCAGAAGAAACAGCATACAATAAAAAACAGAATGTAAGAGCTGGGTGTGTAATCCCAGCATTCGGGAGGCTGAGACCGGAGGATCCGGGTTCACGGCCAGCCTCAGCTACCTAGTGAGGCACTCTACAACTTAGTGAGACTTGGTTTCAAAATAAAGAATAAAAAATAGGGCTGGGGATATAGCTCAGAGGTAGAATGCCCCTGAGTTCAGTCCCTAGTACCACAAAAAATAAATAAATAAAAAATAAAAACAGAATGTAAGGATTGCAGCCTACTGATCCAGATTTGAAAATGATGATTTTGGTTGTGTTGGAGGAGAATGAAAAACAAGAAATAAAAGTTTAACATAGAACTATAAAGAACCAAACAGAATTTCTCAAACTAAAACAATTAAATAGCCAAATGAAGAATGTAAAAATAGGTTTGACTCAGCTGAGAAAAGACTTAATAAATTGAAAGAAAAGGAGGAAGAAAATATCCAGAATGAACCATAGGAAAGAAGCAAATCAAAACCACCCTGAGATTTCACCTAACCCAAGTAGGATGGCAATTATTAAAAACACAAACAATAATAAATGCTAAGTCATAAATGCTGGTGAGGATGTGGAGAAGTAGGAACTCTGATACATTGTTAGTTGGGTTGCAAATTAGGGCAACCACTTTGGAAAACAGTGTGGAGGGTCCTGAGAAGAATGAGAATGAACCTACCATATGACCCAGCTATACCACTCCTGGGTATCTACCCAACAGAATTGAAACCAGACTACCATAGTAATGCATGCACATCTGTGTTTATAGCTGCACAATTATAATTGCCAAACTATGGACTCAGTTGAGATGTCCATTAACAGATGAATGGATTACAAAATTATGGGATATGTACACAATGGAATTCTACTCAGCCATAAAGAAGAATAAAATTATGTCACTTGCAGGGAAATGGATGGAACTGGAGAATATTATGCTAAGTGAGATTAGTCAGTCACAAAGAGTGAAAGTTTGGATGTTCCTCCTCATATGCAGAAGCTAGGGAGAAATTGGGACACAAAAGGGACTCCAGACAAAGGAGGAGAAACCCTAGTGGAGTGAAGGAAGGGACCTGAGGGGAGGAGGAAGACTTGAAGAAGGAAACACCTAGCCGGGCGTGGTGGCGCACGCTTGTAATCCCAGCATTCGGGAGGCTGAGACCAGAGGATCCGGGTTCGTGGCCAGCCTCAGCTACCTAGTGAGGCACTCCGCAACTTAGTGAGACTCGGTTTCAAAATAAAGAATAAAAAATTGGGCTGGGGGTGTAGCTCGGAGGTAGAAAGCCCCTGAGTTCAATCCCTAGTACCGCAAAAAAAAAAAAAAAAAAAAAGAAGGAAACACCTCAATGGACATAAGGTACTTATACAAACTTACCAAAGTAATCAATGTGTTGAACACAGGAAGGTGGGGAGGGAGAGGGAGTGGAGTTGAAACTAGGGGAGGGCTCAACGAGTGCTGTGTGCATGTATGCCTCTATCACTCTGAACTTCATCAAGATGTATGATTAAATGCACCAATACAAGAAAAAATATTGAGAAATGCAAAGAGAAGATAAGAGACATGAAGGATACAGTTAGTAATCCTAACAAATATTTAATTGGAGTCCCAGTGCTATGTAGAAGAGAAAAAAATGGATAGACAAAATCTCTGAAGAGGCAATGACTGAAAATTTCCGAAATGGATAAAAGATTAAAATCCAAAGGTAAATGAAGCCAAATGAATTTAAGAAGAATAAGTAGGAGTAAACCTACAACATAATAAATTCACAACATAGTAAATTCAAAATCAAAAAGAAAAATCTTAAATGCAAGAATAGGAAAAAACGTTTTACTCTCAAAGGAACAGTGATTAAACTGACAACTGACTTCTCAACAGAAATGAGAATCAGAAGACAATGGAAGAAGAGTTTCACCATGCCCAGAGAAAAATAATGCCAGTCTAGATTCTCTGCCCAGAGAAAACACCCTTCAGGAGTAAAAGTAAAATAACGACACTTTCATACAAACAAGAACAGAGAGAATTAAACACCATAAAATCCATTCCTAAAAGAAATACTAAATGATATTCCTTTGGCAAAAGGAAAATTATCCCACACGGAAAATCAAAAAAGCAATAAAAATGTTAAATGTGTGAATAAATATAAACATTGACTGCAAAAAAATAATGTCATGATGTTTAAAATATATAGAGAATAACCAAAAACAATTGTATATTAATCTGGAGGGTAGCAACTGCAGTGCAAATTTTTTAAGCCCCTGCATTGTCTGAGAGGAAGATAAGAGGACTTAATATTAGAGTTTCACAAGTCAAAAAATGCATGCTGGAATCTCCAGGGAATTATTAAAGAATAAAAATGAGTTTATTACTTCCAATTTAACATAAGGAAAATAATAATTTCAAACAATCTATCCAGAAGAAACAGCAAAAAAGAAAAAAGGAGCATAAATCAGACAAGACAAATAGGCAATACTAAGACAGTAGGTTTAAACTCATGTACAGAGGCAATTAAATTAAATGTACACAAATTAAATGCTCCAATTAAACACAAGTTCAACAGATTAAGTTTAAAAACAGCTATATGCTACTACCTGAGGAGGATTAAACAACAAAGATACAAAAAGGTTAAAAGCAAAGAACGGAAAATGAGATTCCAAACATTAACCAAAAGAAAGTCAGTGAAACTATGTTGATGTCGGACAAAGTAAGTTTCAAGGCAAAAAGCATTACTAAAATAATAAAGGGGCCATGTATAGTGGCATACACCAGTAATACCAATTACTCTTGGAAGCTGAGGCTGAAAGATGGCAAGTTTGAGGCCAGCCTAGGCAACTTAGCAAGACCCTGTCTCAAAATAAAAGATGCTGAGAATGTGGCTCAGTGATAAAGTACCCCTGGATTCAATCCTCAGTATTGCATCGAAAAATAAGTAAATAAAAATAAATAAAAGAAAGGAAAAAGAAAAGAACAGCAAAAGGTTCAAGTCATTAAGAAGATATGACAGTTCTAAATTTTTATGTACCTAACAACTTAGCCTTAAAAATCTATAAAGCAAAAACATACAGAACTATAAGGAGAGATACAATCCTACAATCTTTGTAGGAGATAATTATTGTTTCTATTTCAAAAAAGCAAACAGCTCTTAGTGCCAGGCACTTTTCCAAACACTTTATATGTGTTAGCTCAATGAATCTTCACAATAATCACATGAATTAGGTACTCTCACTAGGTGAGAATTCTCAAAAAACAAGAGCTTCAGGAACTTGGCCAATGTCACAGTATTAGTATTAGGGCTTGAGACCAAGCATTCCTCCCAGAAATTGATGCTTTGCCCGATATCTGGGCATCACTTCCTTTGGTCAATTTGACACCTAAAATGAACCATCACAGAGGTATAATAGGTATAATAGAGTCTAGGAGGGGGTCTAAGAAAAGGGGTCTTAAAAAAAAGGAAAAGAAAACCAAGCATTTTAAATCCAGAATCTTACATAGTGGGCGACATGAACATTATTCTCTCAGTAATTGGAAAAGCACTCAGGCAAAACTCAATAAGGGCAGGCAAGTTGAGAATAGTCACATTATTCTCTATTATAGTAGCTCTCCTAAACTCAAATTTTATGGCACAATTATGCCCAGTAGTGGATAGCCATGAGGTTGGAATGAGATCACACTTGCTTATAAATTGAAAATTGCTATTCAAATGTTCCATTCTATTGTTTAATGCTTGGTCTGCTATTTTTATTTTTTATTTTTAGGTGATTTTGTGGGTTTGTAGTATCTTCTTTTGTTGTAATACCTTCAGATCCCTACTGCAAAAAGGTAGAGCATAAGCAACTAATAAGCTGCTATTGTATCACAGTCCATACAGTTGAGTGTGAAGTTTGTATAAACAGAATCTGAGTCAAACATGCTAACAGATCACATACTGATGGTCCTTCAGCATTTTGTTCGGCCCATACCGTGTGTAATTCAGGCTCTGGGATGTCAGTACAGATTTGCTGAAGGACAGATGGCCAGAGAGCTAGTGTGGGACCTTATGCAAGTCTCTGACCTTCTCCTGCCCAATCTATGCTGCCCCATACCTTCACAGGGCTTCAGGGAGGGTTACTGGAGACGTCACTGGGAAAACCCTTCGAATTATACACAGAGCTAAACAAATGTCAGGCACTGTTAAGAATCTCAAATGATGTGGGTAGTTTGACTAGTCTGTTTTATGTTGTTTTGTAAGTTGTTAATAATAAAAGCTAACATTTATTGAGAGCTTGCCATGTGGCAGCTGCTGCATCAGGCCCTTTACAGGCTGTATTTCATCTCTTGCTCACAGCAACTGGGGCAGGGTGCTGCAGCCAGATCACCTGAGGCCACCTCCAGGCTGCGCCTTGCACCAGCTGAGAGGCCTTGAACAAGCGATGGTCCCTTTGTGCCTTGACTTCTCATCTGTAAAATGGGAGTCATGATAGTGCTAACTTTGTAGCATTGTCATTATTCAATGAGTTAGTATATAAAGTGCTTAGAACTCTGTCTGCACCCAGGTCAGTGCTCTTTAAGAACTTGCTGTCTGGGCTGAGCATGGTGGTGCACACCCATAATCCCAGTGCTTGGGAGGCTAAGGCAGGAGGATCCCAGGTTCAAGGACAACCTTGGCAACTTAGCAAGACCCTGTTTCAAAATAAAAATGTCTGGGAGTATAGCTCAGAGGTAGAACACCCCTGAGTTCAATCCTAATATAATTAAAAAAAAAAAAAAGCTTGCTGTCTTGTCATTTGCATTTTATAGCTGGTGGTGAAATGATTGCAAGGAGAAGGTCACCCAGCTGTTGAGGGGTCAGACTGGGATTTTAACCCAGGTCTCTCTGACCCCAGAACTCACATTTAACCACCAAATGTCCTTGTCCCACAGCCCCATGAGCAACTTCAGGGGCTGCCAGCCATTTGCAGAGACTGTTTTGAGGCTCTGCAAAGACAAGGAGCATACTTTCTCCATCTCCCTGGAAATAATCTTCCCCATCATGCTTGAATTTTGATTTCCACTGAGGAGGAAGTTCTCAAGAGGCATCAGCTCAACACTTACACCCATCTTTTCTCACTAACATTCAGCAGAGAAAAAATGCTCCCAGAAGCACATTACCCAAACATCAACTAAGACACTCCCCCCATGCCTCCTTCCACCACCGCCACTTGGCTTCTGCCCCCAGCTGCAGATTGCTCGGGAGATGTTTATTCTCAGCCCATGCTGGGGGATGAGCAACAGCAGCTGGGACAGCCTGGGCTAACCTCCCCAGGAGAGCCGGAAGCGTCTTTTTTTGCAGAACAAGTGTGGCAAGCTGTCTCCAAGCAGGCACCCACTAGTGTCTGGCCCAGCCTGGCAGGCATCTGACCACAGGGACAGTGCTGGCGCTTCAATCATGTAGCAGAAGAGGAGATAGAGGGGGTACAATCCTTTTTTTTATTCTGGCCCCCGGGGTTAGTGAGACTGGCCTCCAAGGCTGGCTGGAGACGGAGATGAGATAGTGGGTTTCATTACTGGTCATACTGTCACGAACTTTTTTTTTTTTTTTTTTTTTTTTTATGGTTTGTCTTGGGTTGTGTTCTCCTCACTTTTCCTCCTCCACTTCCAAGTTCAGTTATGCAACTTAAGATGTTCAGAAATCCTTGCACACGCTTCCAAGCTGAGGACATCAACCCAGAGGGCCAGGACCAGCTCTCAGCTAAATGCAGAAGCAGGACCGTTAATTTTCGTCGCTTCCCAGCAGCCTCTCTGAGGGTCTGCTTTCTCCTCCTGGACCCCCCAGCTGCATGAGGGCTGGTGCTCTGGCCCCACGTTCCCTGCGAAGTCATATCCTTTCTTCTTTCCTATTAAGGTTTCTATTCTGTTGAGGACTCTGGGGAAGAAAGGAATGTGACAAATAAATTCACACTCCAAGTGAATGGCTGATATTAATTTCATAGGTTAATCTGCTTCCCAGTGGGGATCTTTTTCCAAGAACAAACCCAGAGCCTGAATATTTTTTTTTTCGGTACTAGGGATTGAACCCAGGGGCATTCTACCTCCGAGCTACACCCCCAGCCCTATTTTTTATTCTTTATTTTGAAACAGGGTCTCACTAAGTTGCAGAGGGCCTCACTAAGTAGCTAAGGCTGGCCACAAACCTGGATCCTCCGGACTCAGCCTCCCAAGTCCTGGGATTACAAACATGCACCACCATGCCCAGCAGAGCCTGAATCTTGAATGGCAGAATTTCCAGCATCCCCAGTCATTCTAGGTGCTGGCCCTCGGGGTGAGCAGGGCTGGAAGCTGTGCAGTTGGAGTGGTTTGGAGGTTTATGTGCGTTGCATTTCTGTCCCTGGGGTCAAATCCCTACTTCACTGCTTGCTAGTTATAAAATCTCGGGCAAATTGTTTCACTTCTCTTGCCTTCTATTGAGTTTCCCTGGAAGTAGACAGAATTTAAGTAGTTGTAGCAGGGAAGTGATCCTAGGAAACACTGTCAAGGAAACAGGGATTAAGGTAAAGAAGGTAGCTAATGCAGGATGCAGAAGTCAGTGGGATATGGGCCGTGGTTACTGGGATCCCCCTGGGAGACCATGTACAACACACCTCGAAGCCTCCTTGTGGGGACAGGAACTGGGTTCTTATCTACCAGCTCCCGCAGTACAGGCTGAGGACCACACCTGCTAATTCCCCAGCACTCATGGCCTGCTGAGAGGGTTCCTGGGGCCAGAGCACACCTCCAGGCTTGGAGCTGAGGCCATGGGATATGACATTCAAGGGAGGGGAAAAGCCATTGGAGTTTGTATGGTAACTGCTATGCTGGCAACATTGGAGTCCATACGGTAACCGCAACGCGGTCCTTTGAGTGGGACAGAGCAACCTGCTGCATGCTTGGTGCTGGCCACACTCAGTGCCACATGGGTGATGGATGTAGGTCCTGTTATTCATGTTCTGGGGATGCTGAGTGCTAGCCATATGTGGCTTGTATTAGAGCAAGGCAGGAAAACAAGGATGGCAGGGCCTTGAAGGGCAAGCAGGGCAGTGGCGCTGGGGGTGCAGGGCCGCACGGTGAACAGAGGGAATTGCACCCACAGAGCCCGGGTAGGAGAGAGATGGTGTCCTGTGGAAGCTTGGGCAGCGCCTATAGAAGGACACATTGTCCCTGCAGAGGGAGAGGGCGTCCAGGGGTGATCCCTGAGCGGTGGCTCCTCCTCCACAGGGCCTCCTGAACCTGAGACACAGGCTCTGTCCTCCTGACAGTTGGTGCATGGGCTCCCCCGCCCCTCCTCTCACCTCACTCTAAAACTGTCAGTCTACTCGTTACCTTCAAAAAAGCCATACTCGTCCTATGGCATTAGAAATACCCTATAATTTGTCTGAGAATTATCTTGCCACATTTATTTTTTCTTTGTACTGGGCATTGAACTCAGGGGCATTCTACCTTCAAGCAATGCCCCCAGACCTTTTTATTTTGAAACAGGTTCTCACTAAGCTCCTGAGAGTTCTTGCTGAGTTGCTGAGGTTGGCCTTGAAACTGTAACCCTCCTCTGCTAGCCTTCCAAGTACTGGGATTGTAGGCATGGGCTACCATGCCAGGCTCACTTACCTCTATTACTCCTCCCCTTAATCTGGATCCTTAGAATCTGCTCTGCCCCAAAGTAAAGGAAAGGATGAAAATGTAAAAGCTTTCTCTGTGAACCTTCGTACAACCAGCATGTCCTTCAGGAGCTCTGTTCCTGGCATTTCAGACATGGCCACAATGAGTCATAGGATTGGGCACCATCGGAAAGTGGGAGAAAGAACTGTGAGGAGCCAGCACTGCCCGAGAAGCAGTGGAAAACAGTGTCGTCAAGATGCCCAAGGTAATCTGTGCACACGAGGTGGACATAGGGGACTGTTTCTCTTCTCTAACATGGATTTGGATTGTGTTTCATCTGAAGTGTTATTTATTGCTGGTGTGTGTGTGTGTGTGTGTGTGTGTGTGTGTGTGTGTACACGCATGTGTTCCCATCATGCCTACTGAAAGCCCACCACAGATTGAGGCAAATCTGTACATTCTTCCTCTGCTGCTGGAGACACTAACAGAGGACCAGGATCAGACCAAAGAACTGGCTGGCCTGGCAAGGGGCTCGCTCAGGACTCAACTACACCAGAGGAAGCAGGCCCTGGGAGGGGCGGGAGCCTGGACCTCAGCTTTGCTCTCCTCCTACATGTTTGCCACCTTCAGCAGCTCTCTGCTCCCTCACACAGCTCAAGCTCTTGTGACTCTGAAGACTCCAGTACATTTGCGGTTTCCTGTAGTTGGAATGCCCACCTCCCCTCTGAAAAACTCCAACTTGTAAGGCCCGCTCAGATGGAGCTCCTTGGCTGACCTCCTCTGCACACCTCTGTACAACCCTCACCACAGCCCCATTTACCATCCAGCACCAGAAAAGCACTGGGTGAAGCCAGGTGGCCAGGAACTCAGAACCCGAAGTCAGGCAAGACCAGGCTCAAGTCCTTTCTGCCTTTACAAGTTCTGAGCCCTTACTTCTCCGAGCCTCAAGTTCTTCATCTGTAAAAGGCCGGCAGCAGCTCCACCCCTTCACAGGATTGCAACAGTGATGAAAGGAAATGATAGGAAGAGCGTGTCCAGCTCGATACATGGTCAGTCAGTGCAAGCTACTGTTTTATTATCGTACGTGTTTGCCACCTCACCTAGATGCAGGGACCACATCTGCTTTGTCACTGTGTCCCAGCGTGGTACTCAGTAACCACATTTATAGGATGGCTCTGGCTCCTCATCCTTTGCCAAACTGCACCGTTGTCCCCGACACCTATGTACCATGGGAATTCCTGCCCCATGTCTTGCTGTATATCACGACTCAGCTTCTCAAAAGTCCTTGGTAGGTCTATCTTTACTCCCATGCACCGCAGCCACACTCTAACTTTCATGGCTTCTCCCTGACTTCTCAGGCCAGCTGGGCCAGGACAGGAGCCCTGAGAACCTCCTGGGTGGCCAAAGATCAAAGGATATGACGCAAGAATCGCATGTAGCCCCGGTAAGTGCGCAGCTGAAGGCAGCCATTCTTCACTCTGTTGCTGCAGTGATATTTGCTTCCGATGCAGCTCTTCCAGTCTGATTTGGTGTTGGGCTCAGCCCATCTAAGCCCCATCAGAAACGGCCTCTGAACTAAGGTACTGACTGACATCTCTAGGCTTCTGAGGTAGGGTGTGTCTCCCATACCCTTTGCCATACTTTTCCCTCTAAGGGATGTGCTCCATCCTGCGTGTCTGCTTGTGCTGAGGTTTTAATACCTCTTCCCTTTGATATCTTTACTGCAAATGCTGGGCATACTTGTGGCTAGAGAAATGGAGATCACAAAATAACTTCCTGGATTCAGTATAGGTCATGTACTGGACTGGGTCCCAATAGAAATACCAGACACTGACCCTCAGCAATGGGAATGACACTGGGCTCAGGCACAGGATTAGAAAGAGTGGCCACACCCACCCGGCTCCAACAGTTTGCATTGGACTTTGGAGAAGAAAGTGGCTGGGGTAACACACGCTCTTGGGGTAACAAACTTCTTCCACGTTAACCTATTTCATTTCATTGGCAGGCATGAGACCTGATGCGACACAAAGAAAATAAGGGACACTCTATAAGCCCGTTTGTGCGTGACAAATGCAATTGCCTTCTACGTCACACAATGGCCCAGAACAGGAGCGAATATTATTCAACTGCAGACAACAAAAGCAATCTAATGACTTTCTCCTTCTCCTCCTCCTCCTCCTCCTCCAGTTCTTCCTCCTCCTCCTTCTCCTCCTCTTCCTCCTTCCCCTCTCCTCCTTCCTCCTCCTCCTCCTCCTCCTCTTCCTTCTCCTCCTCCTTCTTCTTCTTCCTCTCTCTCTCTCCTCCCCCCCTTTTTGGCTTTGGAATGTGTTGTATCATTTTTTTGGCATAAGATATGCCTTCCCAGTAATTGTAAGTTTGCTTAAGTTAATCTTTAAAAAAAAAAAAAAAAAAGTTTGCATTTCCTAAGCACAAACCAACTGGTAGTACAGGGAGAAGGCCAGATCCACGAGGGGGGTCTGTGGTTCTGGAAGAAGCCTGGCAGCCAGGGAGCACCTCGAAGCAGAGCCCCTCCCCGCCCCAGTGCTGATATGGAAGTGTGGCTGCACTGAAGGCACCCAGGAGCAGAGAAAAGAGATGGAGAGAAATGACCAGAGAGTGGGAGAGAGAGGGTATGTTGGAGAAGAAAGTTCGAGAAAGCAAGGCAGAGGGTTCAAGACAGAGATAGAGGGACCAATCCATACCAGTTTGCAAGAGACTGTCCCAGTTTTGACACTGAAAGTCCAGCAACCTGGGAAATCTGTCAGTCTCTGATCAATCAAAACAGTTGATCATCCAGGTCACAGAGGTGAAAAATGCAAGGAAGAGTAGAAAATGAGAGGCATCTCTTCAAGTACTTTTCTGGAAGAAGAGTATGTCAGTCCTAGAAGAACCCAAGCCTCTATAACCAGTATTCCAGAACCTGTAACCAGGTTCCTTCAGAGAACGCCTTCCTTTCCTAGAGGAGCCAGAGTCCTGCCTCAGGAGGAAGCTCAGACTGCAAGCTTGCAAGCCAGAGGAGCCACCCACAGGCCCTCTCTCTGGGATTACCATGATCAAGCCATCCTAGCCTGGAACACAGCTTCCTCTGTCCAGCTGGGAGGTGTGTTCTGCTGTCAGGACCTCTAGATTTCAATCGCAGTTCTGCCTTGGAGGTGCTGGGGTCTTGAGTGAATCTGTGGTTGCTTTGAGCTCAGGTCTTTGAAGTGGACTTAGCAATTATGGGTGCGCCTGTCCAGTGCACTTTGCCATCCCCCTTCTCCTGGTTCCCTTAGGAAACTCCTCTCCTATAATATGTGGTCTTGGTGGGGCTGTCAGTCATGATGCCCTCCTCCCCCAAACCCCTCAGGCCTGGGTGTGTGTCCCAAACTGAGCCAATTATAATACCATATCCTGCAGACACTATGATTTATTCAAGGGAGTGCATGAACCAAAGCCCTGGGCTTCTCTGTTGGGTCTAGGAAGGAAAGCTGCTTCTTTCCCCTTAGAAAGTATAAGTTTATGACAGCTGCCTGACATCTTTTCAGACTGGTAATGAAACCCTGTCTGTTGCAGGAAAAGAGAAAAGAATGAAACAAAACGAAGAGAAGATGGAGGGAAAGTAGTAACATTCATTTGAGACTCAGCCATGCTTGCAGTTAGCCAACCTTTGGCTTCCTGGTTACATGAGCTTTTATACTCCCTTTTCTGCATCAGTCAGTTTGTGTTGAGAGTCTGTCACTTGTATACAATCTCTTTTATCTGTAAGAAATGAACATAATTCATTACAGGACTATTGTGAGGATTAAAAGAGGTCATGGGTGTGAAAGGGATTTCAGAAAAGTAAAACACAGCCAGGTTGGTACATACACCTGTAATCCCAGTGCTTGGGAGGCTGAGACAGGAGAATTGCAGGTTCAAGGATAGCCTCAGTAACTTAGCAAGACCTTACTTCAAGATAAAAAACAAAATAAGGCTAGGAGTAGAATGCTGCTGGGTTCAATCCCCAGTGCCCCCCCCACACACACACACAGAATACGAAAAGTAAAGCACTACATACAGCAGTCAAATACTGCCAGTAGGAATGTTAAATGGTACAGTGACTGTGGAAACAGTTGGGAGTTCCACAAGCAATTAAACATAAAATTACTATATGACTCAGCAATGCCACTACTGGGAACAGTTACCCATCACTTAAAGATGGGGACACGGTCTGAGACATGCGTTGCTGGGTGATTTCATTGTCCTGCGAACATCATAGAGTGTACTTAGGCGAACCTAGACGGTGTAGTCTACTACGCCCTTGGCTATGTGGGACCATCATTCTATACTGTGGTCCGTAGTCACCCAAGACAATCGAAACCATCTGTGCCTGCAGAAACGTGTGGCAGCGTTATTCATATTGGCCCCAAATGGAAACACCCCAACAAGCACCACCTGATGAATGGATAAACAAAGCACAATGCATCCGTAGGATGGAATGCTCTCTGGTAACAAAAAGGAAGGAAATGCTGATGCCACTGCATCATGGATGAGCCTTGGAAATGCTGTGCTCAGTAAAAGAAGCCAGACACAAAAGGCCATGTGTGGTATGACTCCACTGACATGAAATGTCCAGAATAGACAGATCCGTAGAGACGGAAAGCAGATTAGTGGTCGCCAGGGGCTGCGATGAAGGCATGGGGAATGGCTGCTTCTGATTTCTTTGGGGGTGACGAAAATGCTGTGAGATTGGTGGCAATGGTTACACAACCTTGTGAAAAACTACTGTGTTGTAGTGGTAAATTTTCTGGCATGTGAATGATATCTCAATAAAAATAAAAATAAATAAGTGTAAATACTATGGACATGTAAAGGATTATTATTATTATTATTATTATTATTATCAATCTATTTGAATCCCAGTTCCATAAAGCCCTTGTTCTAATTTTCCGACCTTCTCCAGTCTTAGAATTGCAATCGTCTACATTTGTCAATCATACGCTGCTTCGATACTAATGATTAAAGAAGAAATGATGTAAAGTATGTGAATAATAAATTACGATTGATTAAATAAATAAATATGAGGTCACTTTCCCCCTGCTCGACTCCAACACTAGCACCTCTCATGAGGGCTTCTCCTGCTGTGTGTCGTGCAGAGTAGGCAGCCAAGGGTCTGCTGAAAACACAGGCAAGGGCAACCTCCCCGAAACCCTCTCATGTCACACAGAAGCACGCACAAGGCGTTCAGGCCCAGGGCCCGAGAATAGGATAGTGAAGGTTAATAAAGGGAGGAATTGTTACCAGCAGGACCTACAGTGCCACCCGGAGCACCCGTCGGTTGGCAGTGCACAGACCACCCCCATGGGGGAGTGCCCTTGCAAACTCCAATCCTGGAGGAATCCGTAGCCTTCCCGAGTGCTCTGGGTAATTCTGATACACCCGGGGTTTGAGCGTCACTAGGCTGAGAATGAACTTGGGCAAGGCAGGGAAAGGTTGCAGACTATCAGATGGCCATTAGGTGCTCCAGGTTAGTGCTCCAGGAAATATCCTGACTCAAGCCAGCTTCCATGGTCACTGGTTTAAGACATAACTAGAAAACACTGAAGGAAACGAGCCAGCTTACGGGGTGGTTTGACTCAGGGCCTCCACAAGATCCTCCCAGACTTGGTTTCTCCATTGTGTCACCCATCCAATGTTTGACTCATACCAAGGCCAGATCCCATCCTACTAGAGCTTACGGGATTCTTTGTCCCAGTCAGGAGAGGAGGCAGAGGCAGAAGAAAGGAGGAGAGAGTTAGTTCTTTTGTTTCAGGGACTCTCAAAAGACAAGGAAAGCTTGTGTCCTTTGTCATATTGCCTTTTCTGAAACTGTGGCCTGGGGATAGCCACACTGATTCATTCCAGTCTAAACCTCACGCCCCACCTCAATCTCTCTCTCTCCCTCCCTCTCTCTCTCTCTCTCTCTCACACACACACACACACACACACACACACACACACACACACACACACACACACAGAGTCTGTGGCTAAGTGGGAGAGGTGAATATACTAAAGTAAAAACCATAATACTACCAAGAAAAGAAGACCGGGCGTGGTGGCACACACCTGTAATCCAAGTACTTGGGAGGCTGAGACAGGAGGATCATAGGTTCAAGGCCAGCCTCAGCAACTTAGTGAGACCCTATCTCAAAAAAAAAAAAACAAATTTAAAAGGGGTTGGGAGTATAATTCAGAATGGAGAGAGAGAGAGAGAGAGAGAGAGAGAGAGAGAGAGAGAGAGAGAGAGAGGAACGTCCACCACTCTACCCATGTGAACACGGGCCTTCTCAAAACCCCATGCATCTTCAGGCATCCTGCCTGAACGGCACCGCCTCTGGGAAGCCCTTCCACTCTCTCCCCATCCATCCTCCCACCCCATCTCTTCCTGAGGTTCAGAGCTTAGTTGTGAACCACACAGAGGACAGGGAGCGGGGCACAGGAAGGCTTTCCTGGGAGTGACAGGTCCCCTGCTCTGGCTTCCCCACACAGCAGCCCCCAGCCCCCGGCCTTCCTGGCTCCGGTGGAGGTGGGGCAGGCGGTGCAGGGGCTCTGCGTTCATTCCAGGGTCAGGAGAAGCACAGTGGCCTTTGCATTCCAAGCCCCAGGGTACAGGGAGACAAAGGGTGCCTCAGAGTGGAGGATGGAGGGACATCCACTCTGCTTGTCCACGGGGCACCTGGGTCACAGAGGGTGGCACTGGGTCACCTTAGATACCCCTCTGGGCTTGGAGGATCTCACTTCTCTGGGAGATGGGACTAGAGACAACTTTTCCTAAGCCGACCCCCGATTTGGTGAAGGGGGACAGGTGCCCAGGTGGTTCCAGGAGCCGCTGTCTGGGTTTCCTCCTAAGCAGAGGCGAGGTGGGGGAGAAGGCACGACACAGAGAGGGCGTCCAGGCCTCGAAAGCCTCCCGCCCAGGTGGCAGAGGGGCCGAGACTGGCCCGGAGCCAGAGCCCTTGTGGTGTCCGCGCGCCCCTCCCCGCCGCTCGAGCCCTCCCACTTCCTCCGATGGGCCGCCGCTGTCAGGGAGCCCGGCCGCGAGCAGTGCAGGCTCGAGGCTCCGCGCGGGGCAGGCTGCCGCTCTGGCTCGCTGCCCCTGCTGCCACTCCGCGCCCGCCGCCCGCCGCCCGCCATGGACCTGCCCCGGGGCCTCGTGGTGGCCTGGGCGCTCAGCCTCTGGCCAGGTACGTGTCCCCTTGCCTCTCCTCGCCTCTGGGTGCCCCACCCTGGCCGGTCCGGGCCTCGGGTCGAGCTGCAGAAGCCGGACGAGGCGCGCCTCCCGGGGTCGGACCTCGGCTGCTCCCGGGGACGTGGGTCCCCTGGGAACTGGCTGCGGTTCAGCTGCCCCGCCAAGTTCCGCAAAAGAGAGAGACGCCTGGAGGCGACTTAGAGCCCGGACTTTGGTGTGCTGGGGCAGAGTTGAAGAAGCTCGAATCCAAAAGCGCCGCAAGCTGGGGGCGCCAGGGGATGCGGCGCGTGCCCTCGAGGGTCTCCTGGGGTTCCCCACGGCGGCTGGGGGCGCCCGGACATTCCGGGAGCTCGGGCACGCTGCCTTTCTGCCTGACGCCGGGGAGCATCCCAGAATTTGGGAGCCTGGCGCCGCAGCCCCGGAGGCTGGGGTGGCGCACCCGGGAGCTGAAAGCTGCCCAACCCCTCGCACTGGGGACCCGCCGAAGTCCCGGGAGGTTCGGCCCCTGGGCGGAGGCAAGCCCTTGTCCGCTGAGCACAACGCCGGCGCAGACCAGGACCCGGGAAAAGTTACCTGACACCAGGGTTGGGGCAGGGCAGCACCCCCACCCAGCGCTGGGAATTATACAATTATTCACTAATCCGGGGGAAGCCCCCGCCGCCGCCGAGACACGCGCAGTGGCCTAATGCGCTCCAGGTGTGGGGATGCGGCGGGGACCTCCGGCCGGCGGGGACTGGCAGCGGGGCAGAGAGGCTGGCAGAGACCAGCCCGGGCTCTGCGCACAGAAGTACCCCAGCCCAGGCCTCCGCACAGTCCGCGCCGCGCTGGGCGGCGGCCAGCCAGCTGCTATGCGGCAAGGCAAAAGTTTTGGGGGTCCTCCTCCGTGTGGCCGAACGCTCCAGCGAGGACCAGCGCCTGTAGGACTGGCCGGCGTGAACGCCTGGACCCGCCTCCCTTTCTGCGTGGCCCCAGGCCCAAGCTAGGGTCGGTAGTGAGAGTCAGAAGCAATGGCAGCAGTGGCCCTGCCCTCTGGGAGCGCAGTTGGAGACCCCACCTCCACCCTAGCCCGCAGTTCCCTCCCCAGTCTGCAGGAGCCACTGGAAATAAGCATGCCCTCCCGTCTGTCGGTGTATATGGAGCTTCTGGGAGGTCCTGTAGTTGAAAGAGCTCCAGCTGGGGGAGAGGGGTCATTCAGATCTTTGAGTGACCATTTAAAACAAATATTGGTGCCTGAAGTTTGGGTTGGAGGGAAAGGCTGGCATCTGTCTAGAAAGTGCTGCAGGGGGGCATTGCCCACCCTAGGTGCATTTAGACAGCAGAGGGACTGCATCAGAAGCTGTCCTCGGGTCACTAGACATCAGCCACAGGAAAAGGGATCCACTCTTCTGTGCCACATAGGTGGCCCCAGAGCCTGAGATGGCATGGCTGCCTTACAGGCTGGGGACAGTCTCAGCCTCCACGAGGTAAAAGCAAAAAGACTTTGGAATCAGACCAGGCTTCCAATTCTGGCCCCACAGCCGTCAGCTGCCCCTGGTTATGTGACCCCTCCACTAGGTTTCCTCGCAGGCAACAGAGGTAGAAGTCTAAGTTCACAAAGCTGTAGGGATGATTAAGAGAAGCAGAGTAAGAAGAGCCAAGGCAGGGCTTGGCGCACAGTAGGGCTCAGTCAATGGCTGCTGACAGTGTCGTCGCTCCAGGAAGGCAGGGGTGTCGGACAGTAGCACTAAACAACCTCTGAAGACAGGGCTTGTGACTCAGAGCTCCCTGTATATGGAGAAAACCACTCCTGCGTTATATCTGGTCAGTTTGGGTTCTGGAAATATGGGATTCATTAGACGTATCAATCAATGTTGGACATCTATCTGCTCACAAGGAGCCGGGGGTGGCACCAAGTATGCGTGCACTAAGTATGCGTGCACTCTGGGCCCTGGCTGTAGCTGAGGACAGAGTAAGACCAAGGAGAGCGGAATAGAAGTAACAGGGAGAGAAGAGAGCAGAGAAACTGGTAACTGGGTGTTCAGATAGGAGAAGTTCAGTGCCAGCTGAATAAGGAAGGAAGGCTTCCTGGAGGAGGGGGTAGAATTTGAACTGGGTCCTGAAGGAGTGTGTGGAGTGGATGGAACTTAAAGTGAGACTGTCCTTGCTTTAGAGTGCTGTTTCCTGGGGGCAGTTAAGGAACAAAAACGTGAATATTTTAAAACCACAAAGGTGATACCTGACAGTCTGCACTATGTAGACTGGGAGGGTCTCAGGGGTCATTGGGTCCATTCCCCTGGTCCCAGGGCAGAATTGACCTTGACCTGTCCCCTGCACATCACATGGGTGCAATGTGAGGATTGCCAGGAAGCTTGCCCACAGTGGTGGCAGTTTGGCTGGATCAGGACGTGCTAGAGTGCTCCAGGCCAGGTTGGGAGTGAGACCTCACTGTGGCCACTTTGATTTCAGAGCCTTTCCAGAGCTCCTGCTGCAGACTAGACAAGGTGACGAGGTAGACAAAACTATCAAGAAAGCCTTAAAAAAAAAAAAAAAAGTAAACAAATCCAAAGACATGTATGGCTGACATTCAAAGAGAGTAGGTCTATTGACCACAATTTTCAGTCATGAGGTAAACACACAGTCTTTTTTTTTTTTTTTTTTTTTTCGGTAATGGGGATTGAACCCAGGGGAATTCTACCCCCGAGCTATACCCCCAGCCCTATTTTTTTATTCTTTATTTTGAAACTGAGTCTCACTAAGTTGCGGAGCGCCTCACTAGGTAGCTGAGGCTGGGTGCGAACCCGGATCCTCCAGTCTCAGCCTCCCAAATGCTGGGATTACAAGCGTGCGCCACCACGCCCGGCTTAAACACACAGTCTTTACTGAGAACTTGTTATCTGCCAGGCCCCATAAATATAGACACAGTGTGGAGGTAAAGGCCCTGGATTCTCACTGCCTGGGATTGGCCTGGGCTCTGCCAGTGAGGGCTCTGTGCCCTTAGCAAGTTACTACGTGGCTCTGTGCCTCAGTTTCCTCTCCTGCAAAGTGGGGTCATTATAGAACTTGTCAAGTTATCTCAAAGATCAAATGAGCCAAGTCACATACAGTGTTGCAGGAGCACCAGGCACGTAGTAAACGCTCATGGAGGATGTCTTTACTCTCCATCATCATCCTCATAACCATCACTGACGATTCAGTAAGGACCCAAGGAGGCGCAGAAACACATCTGTCAAACTCAAGTCCACAAGAGAAGTCTAGGGGAAGTGTACTGGAGGCTCAGAGAAGACATAGGTGCCAGAGCCCTAAATAAACCAAGACTTTCTGAGTTCCTCCACCAAACACCTGGCCCAAAGTCTTGATCACAGTGGGAAGTAAGGATTTTTTTTTTTTTTTCCTTTTTCATCGATTTGACCTTAAGTCAATGTGATCACAGTGTGAATGGTTTTTGGTGTTGGAGAGGAGAAGTTCCAGACCATTCCAGTGTGGCCCTGGTGTGTCCTTGTGGAGTTCTACTTCAACAGGGAAACCTTGTGTGTATAAAGCACAGTGTTAGATGTACAAAAACTAAAAAGGTCCAAGCCCTGCTCTCCAGCTTGGAAGATGTTTGCCTTTGCCACTTTGCTAGCCCCCCTTGTCCACCTTGCTAGGAGCTTGCCAGCCCAGCCCCTCAGTCACCACGAGTCAAGGGGCCTCTGGACCCCTCCTCACTCCTTGTGGGTTCTGGGGTCCTAAGAAGATGGGGTGGGATCTCACTCTCTTTATCATTCCTGCCAGGAACATAAATTAGCCAAGGCTTTCCTCTTGGTCACAATGGAACTCACTGTATCCCAGCATGGACCTCCAAAGATGGGAGGTGAATCTCCTCATCCTTCCCATCCTTCCCAGGACACCCACACAGCACCGTGAGTCCTCAAAGAACTCAGCACCTTCCCTTACCCTCACCCTCTCTGAATCTCCCTCCTCCCATCTGCTCAGGAAGCTTCCTCCTTCTCCTCCCCACAGCAGGAAACTTCCTTCCATCCTCAACCCACACCACCAACCCCTATCTATTGCTTAGGATAAAACTCTTCTGAGCTAGCCCGTCTCGGCTCTTGCTATGTAGAAGGGAATTTGCCTGGAGAATTTAAAAACCCCTCTTTTCTCTCCATAATGCCCCATCTGGAATATCATCATCTCATTGCAGGCTTTGAGATTTTTTTTTTTTTTTTTTTTTTTTTTTTGGAGTCCAAGTTGAGGGATAGCCACAAAACAAGCTTTAACTTTAAAATGTTCTAATATACTTAAAATGTATACTTTGCCGCTTCCCACCCCCCCAAGTTGTGGGCTATCACCAAAGATGCCAAGGATCCATAGCTATTTGAAACTATCTTCCCCAAAACAATTGTGAGCTACAGAGACATCCACACACTCTGAGCTTGGAGTGCGTGCTAGAGTGAGCTGTGGTCCACCTAGGGACGATCCCCAACCCACCACGCCAGTCCTAACTCTGCATGTTCTCAAAGGCCCATACGCTTGCCACCAGGGAAGGGGGGAAGGGAGGAGGGAGACTGGAGTTGGTCATCTTGTAATCCAAAAAATAAGTGAGTTCCAAAAAACTTCCATGGAGAGTTTTCCTACTGTGTACTTAACACTGAGTCACAAGATGTGTGAAGTGTCCCCTGGAGTGAGAAGGCAGAGTGGCCCAATTACCTCCCTGGCCTCGTTCATTTCTTTCTTCACCAGAACCACATATGTATCACATACCTCAGCAGTGATCATCCTGCCAGACTGCCTGGATTCAAACCTTTCTAGTTGGGTGACCCTGGATAAGGCCCCCCAGAGGGCTCGTTTTTCTCAGCTGTAAAATGGGTAGAATAACAACTTTACAGGCCAATGCTCAGGTTAATGAGCAACATGTGATTCATTGAAGTCGAGCGCTCAGAAAGGCGCTTGGCCCCCACTTAAGCCCTCGGTTCTCAGGAGCAGTTATTCCCTTTCTAGCAGGTATTATTGGATGCAAACCATCACCGTGCTCCGCGAGTTCTCACATCTCAGTCAGGCCTTGCATGAAGCCATTACTGCAATGCCAGGTTGCACATGTGAGGTGAAATGACTTGTCCAAGGTCATGCTAACAGAGTCAGCGGCACTGTCAGGGTTTATCTGACCCCAAAGCTGCTGCTCTTAATCCATGCACAATACTCTCTTTGGGAGCAGGCCTTAAGGGCACAGAAAGACAATATGATGCCCTTGCAAAGGAGCTGTCTTCCAGGGACATGAAATCAGGGTGCAAACAGCCCTCCTTGCTGCCCGGAGATGGGCAGCTTCCACCTTCCGACTCAGATAGTGACTCTCCTTGCAAGGTGCTGGCTTGTGGGAAGGGGTCTTCACAGGTGTCTGATGACCCGGGCTCAGGGTCAACAAGGGCTCTACCACTGACAGCCCACAGGCTCCTATGCAGCCCATCCCCAGGGTCCAGGTGGGGTCATCTTCTCTCCCCACCCTGCCTGCTCCTGTTCCCCCCTTATCAAAACCTGCTTGGCGCTTCAGGCCTAATGAGTTAATTCATGCTGGTCAGCGCTAATGAGTGATGACACCGTGATGTCCTTCCCAAAGGGATCTGCATTTTAACTAGGCTATGGCTTGACCCAAGGGAATAAAGGGCTGCCAATGGAACTTCAGGTGCCCAGGGTGCCTCGCAGAGGAAATAGGTGAGGCAGGGACACGCCTGGATGGTCCCGCCCATCAGCTCCCTGCTCTATCCTTAGTTGGATTCGCCCTCCCAGCCCCTGTCGCCGACGCGCAGCCTCATCCTGCAAGGTGGGAGAACCCAGGCTGTGGCTTGGATGAGACTGCTCTAACGTGGGCAGAGGTTTTTCCACGTGGTATGTGGGGCAAGTTAGGCACGTTGCTATGGCAACACAATCCAGGATTCCAAACAGGCTGACACAGAGAAGGGGTTCCTGCCTCTGCGGCTGGGGTGATGACTTTCTTCCCCCAGCAGCATCACCCAGCTGAGCCAGACTACCAGAAACCCTGACCCTGGGTGGGGAAGGAACGCTTCATCAAAGGGTAAGAACCACTGCCTTGCGGGCAGAGGGGTCCCAGAACCTCCTGAGTCCTCAGCTCAACCTCAGACTTCATGGTCCCTCTCTCCCCCATCTGTCCAGATCTTTCTCAGCAACCAAAATGATGCTGAAATACAAACTGAATATGCCGTACTCTCCTGAAGCCCTCAGTGGCTCCTTACTGCCAGTAGGTTAAGTGCAGGCACTTGACCAATGTTAGCCAGACCCTGAATGGCTGGACCTGGCTGCACTCAGGCCTTTCCGAGAGCAGGCTGGACCATGTGTAGGGGCATCCGAACAGCCTGACAGTCCCCACCAGACTAAGCTCCTCTTACTCTCCTAAACATGCAAGCTGCCTCAGGCCTGCGCTCCTGCCTCCTCCCTCCTTTCTCCTGGCTGCCCCCCCCCCAGGTGTTCTCAGGTTTTGCTTGGCCTGAACGCCTCACCTGAGCCGGAGCCTGCGCCCCACTTGTGTGATTTTGAGGTGTCCCGCACTTGCCCACTCAACAGTGTTCCAATTGTCCAAACACCTGCCCCACTGTGTCGGGAGCACCTGAGGGCAGGGCCATGTCTGATCAACTGCTGTGGTCCTGTCTCGCACGGTGCCAGATACAGCAGGCGCTGTGCGGTGGATGAATGAAAGAGCCATCTGGCGAGCGAAATGGAAAGAAACTTAAAGGCAGGGCAGATGTCTTGAATTTCTTTGCACCTGCACCCCCAGGAGGTCCTAACCTGTATGAGCTGGACCCTGTGCTGGGGGCTTTGGGAGTAAAAGATGAAGTTCTGCCTTTTAATTCCCATAAAAGAGGTAATTCTTGTATTTCAAGGAACTTGTGGTTTTGCTGGAGAGGAGATTTTTGGATAAATAATGATAATATAAGAGAAAAAGTATTAAGGGTTACCAGAGAGTTACAGCCAGAGGATTCTGGGATTTGAGAAGTGGGAAAGAGTATTTTCAAGAAGGATTGATAGAGAAGGGTGGGTAGAGAGTGTTTAAGGGCACACCACCTGATGTTTGGGCAGAAGGAAGCTACAGTAGTGTTGTGGAGAAGAAGGGAATAGTAGGCTGACGTTACTGAGAAAGGACCTTTAGGGCATTTGGGTTTAGCACAGGGGAGCCACTGAAGGTTTTTGAGGGAGAGTAAGGACATATTCTAATCTGTGTTTCAAGAAGCTTCCTGAGGAGGGAGGAAGGAGGTTGGGTGTAACAGGACAACAGTGGCAAGCCGGTGGGATGATAGGACCGCTGCTGCAGCCACCCAGGAGACAGGATGCCAGAGTATGGAATGAAGGTAGGAAAGTGAGAGAGGAGGGAACCTGCGGGGGATACGGTCTAACAAGGCTGAGTCCTGAGTCAGCAGAGAAAGAAAGGCGTGAGAAGTCAAAGGGCAATGGTACTACCGACCTGAAAGGGTTCAAGCAGGGGAAGTGTAGTCAGTCCTGGACGTGCGCCCTGGGTGGTGCCTGCGGGCAGGTGGCAGGTTGGCTGGGAGCTCGGAAATCACTCTGACCGTGTGCTGCCTCAGTGGCGCATGCGCCTGAGTGAGAGCAGGCATCCCACAGCTTGGAGCTTCTGTCCCTCCATCCCCTTCCCAGGCCCAGAAGCAGTGATTCATTCCCCAAACTTAAGGGGAACTCAACTTCTGGTTTTAAAAGCCTTTTAGAGAAAAAAAAAAGAAAAGAAAAAAAAAAACATGGAGAGGGCCAGGCCAGACCACAAGCCAAACATCAGCTGTGGAATGTGCTTGCTGCTGATGGCAGGGCCAGCCAGGGGCAGAGGCCTGGCTGGCTCCAAAGACGCCCTGCCTCTCGTCCTCCAGGTGACCAAATGTCCCCAAGGCGGTCTCTGCTCTCTCCTCTCTTTTCAGTAGGATCTGCCTGCATCCAATCTAGCACCTCATAAACTCAGCCCCTCGTGCCCTCCCCTCCTGCACCCAGCCTGACCCCACGCTGTCCTTGGTTTTGCACAGTGGAAACCTAGGCATATAGCAGCACTTCCCAGGCAAGAATGGAGGGTGGAGCCAAAGTTTCAAAGGACTCATTTCCCACCAAAGGCAGCGATTCAGACACCAACCATACACTGCAGAATGTAGCCATGTCATTTAGTACCCAAGAAGGAGCTGGGAGTGCCCAGAGAAGATAGACCCCAAGAGCCATCCACGTGACTCTTCTCAGGTGGCTTAGGATATGACATGAAGCCAGCTGTGCAGGAGGAAAAGATGAGTCTGAGCCCAACAAGGTCCATGTTAGGAGCACATTTCCCTAACATGGGATTTCAACATTGGCCCTGACGCGTATTAAGTGTGTGACCTTGGGCAAGTCACTTCTCTCTTTAGAATGTGTAATTGGAAACTATAATACCTACCTTGTAGGATGAGTGTGAAGTATTAGAAACACTACCCAATTACAAGCAAAATGTCTGGCAGCTATGGGGTGCTCAGTAAATATTAGTAGCAACAGTAATACCAGCTAACATAGACGTTGTCACTTAGACAAGATCACCCAAGTGATAAAGTCACAGCCTTGGATTTGAACCCAGGCAGTCTGACTCCAGAGACTCTGACTCAGCAAGGTCAGGTGACTTGCCCAAGGTCAGACACTAGCTACTAATCAAGAGAGCCAGAAGTGATCAGAGCCAAGCCCAGGCCTGACCACCTTGAAAGTCATCTTCCTTGCTTCTTCATGTATACAACTTTGGCTATATCTATATAGCCCCTTGACTATTTTCATGTAATTATTTTATTTAAATTGACTTTAAATCAACTCAATCCAATCATTTCACTTAACCTTGTCCTAAGCAATAATTGCTGAAGAATCTAGGATTTGCTTTGCTTGTATTTTAAAATAACCATTAAGCCAGACATGGTGGCGCATGCCTATAATCCCAGTACTTGGGAGGCTGAGACAGGAGGATTGCAGGTTGGAGGACAGCCTCAGCAAGTAGTGAGACTCTCATCAACCTAGCAAGACCCTGTTTTCAAACAAAAAATAAAACAGGGCTGAGTTGTAGCCCAGAGGTAGAATGCCTTTGGGTTCTATCCCCAGTAATGTACGTGTACGCGTGCGTGCGCGCGCGCACACACATTTTAAAAAATGTTCTTTCTTGCCCAACCTAAACTCCTCTCACCTACCACACCAGGGGGACACAGAGTTCCTCCATGTGACTCTCAGGAAGGGCAAATCTTCTCCAGCTTCCACCACCCAGAACCGAAGTGCTGTGGGAGGTCAGGTTTGACTGGGGGACTCTTTATGAGACGCACCTGGACCTCGCCATGCACAGTGTGGCTTCTCAGCGGCCCTGGCTCTCCCTCCTTGGAGGTTTGTCAAGGCTCCCCCTTGGAACTCACTGGAGAGCCTGGAGACGCTGGCAGGAGTGGCCGTTTTCTCTTGTGCTCAGCCCATCCCAGGGCAAGGCCCGGGAGCATTTTCACACCACCAAGTAGCCAGGGTCCTTGCTATTTCTGGCAGTGCTATCTGGGTTGGCAGTGGCCCCGCTAGACGGTCTCTGTTGCTGGGGGTGGGCCAAGGAAGAGGAGTCTTCCCCAGGTGCCTATTCATGAAAGTAGAGCGGGGTTTTACATGGAACCTGAGGGGAGTGCCATCAGTCCACTGCTCCCATGAAAGAAGAGGAAACCCCCCAATTCTCTTCCCCCCAAAAAGTACTTTTAGTGGGTGGAAGAACTTCCTGTATTCTCTAGACCCTGACAACTCCAGAAAGGCATCCTCTTCCAGGAAACCCCCCTGGAACACTGCCCCAAAAACTGTCATATTTTTATGGGTTTCTCTATCTTTTCTTTTCTTTTTTTTTTTTTTTTTGTGGTACTGGGGATTGAACTCAGGGACATTCTACCTCCGAGCTACACCCCCAGCCCTATTTTTTATTCTTTATTTTGAAACCGAGTCTCACTAAGTTGCGGAATGCCTCACTAGGTAGCTGAGGCTGGCCTCGAACCCAGATCCTCCGGTCTCAGCCTCCCAAATGCTGGGATTACAAGCGTTCGCCACCATGCCTGGCTTAGGGTTTCTCTATCTTTTCCATAGCAACCCTACTCTTCACAAGGCTGCCTGAGTTCCTTGGGCAGTAGGCACTGTTCACGTGCCTCTCTCTTCTCTTCTCTTCCCCTTCCCTTCCCTTCCCTTCCCTTCCCTTCCCTTCCCTTCCCCTGAGTAGCATAACACCATCTTGCCCTCCTATATGTGCCTATTAACACAGGCTTAAAACTGCTTGCTGGTGCCCTCTCTTCTTCAGATCTGGCTCTGCCCAGCCCAATGAGCAGGAAAACAACTGCAAACTAATACATGCAGAGAAGTTCTTGGCTGGCAGAGCACTGAACCAGCCACCTACCCCACTCCTAGGTTCACTAAAGGCTGTCTGAAAGCAGTCATAACTTAGCTGGACTGGACCAATGTGGGCACACTCTACATGTTACAGATGTAATACCAAAGCGTGAGGCTGGCCTACATCTCTCACTAACAGGACCCTCCCAGCCTGAGGTGATGACAAAGCCTGGACTGCAGATGAGGACCCCTGGGTCAAACTTGGGTTTTGATACTAAACGTGAGGGAGCCCTGCCCTCTCTCCATTCAATCACTTCTAAAATAAATGTTTGGTCTTGCTGTTCTAGAAGCCCTTTGGGAGCTATGCTTCCATGCTTCCATGAACATTTCCTGAGCCAGAACTTTGGCTCTGATTTTAAAGTCTATGTACATGAAAAAGAAGTTAGCAACAGGGACTCTATTTTAAAGCAATTTGCTCTAGTGCCTGGGTAGACACGGAGCCCGCTTGGCCCTGGCTCATCTACATGTTTGTGAGGAGTTCTGGGCTTCAGGGGCTCTTAGAGGTCCAGCACCGAGTGTCTGAACACCTTGACAGAGTCTGGACATCCCAGACAAGTGGCCATCCTTAGACAGGAAACTTACACCTCCCAAGGCAGTCCTTTCTTTTCTAGCACAGGCAGATGGAATTATGAGCCCTTGACTCCTTTAAGGACCTAAAAGTGGCAGTAGACAATTGAGAGAGTTTTACAACCATGAGAAATTGACCTATACTAAAAAGTGAAAAGACCTCTGCATAGCCCTCAAGGAATCAAAACAGTTCCACTCCCTAGTAACCCCTTCCCCACCGAGCCTAGCCAATGGCATCTGGTGGGTCTGTGCTGAGCTCTGAGCAGCTAGAGAAGTTTTCAGTTGGGTGTGGATGTATCCACTGTGGGGCGAGCCCTGCAGACTTGGAAGGGAAGGGCCCCCACAATTCCTTTTTTAGCTTACATTCAAAGAGCAGGGGTAGACTGGCCCAGCAGTTCCCTGGGTCCTCATTACCCTACTTCCTCTTCTCCGAGGGAAAACCCTGCCACAAATTGCATATCTTGAGCCTTGTCTTGCCCTTGCTTCTCCTAAACACTCCCTGGACTGGGGCTAATCTTGGATGCCCGGGGCTCTTGATCCATACATGCATGACAAGCAGTACACAAGCATAGGAACTGGGAAACCAAAATCAAACTGCCTGAGCTCTTTGAGCTGGTTTGTATGTCAGCTGTCCAGTTCAGCTCTCTTTGAAATGGCCTGTGGGCAGGACTACCACTTACAGCTACACAGACTGTGCACTGCATAACTTGTATCAACTACAATGTAAACAGTGTAATGCTTGGTCCTAGCTACCCCCTAAGAACTCCAGAGACTTGGCACAGATGCAAAAACAGAAGGGTCTTTTTATTAACAAGCTCGAGCACGGGCCGGCAATCCCCCTAAGTGAGAGGACTGTCTGACCCCCAATAGTGGGTTTACAGAGTTTTTTAAAGGGAAAAGCAAGTGGGGATTTCCATGCCGTGGGGTTGCTTGATTGGATAGGGTAGGATGACCTTTAAACTGATTGGGTGATAGCATTAAATCGCAAGGGGGAAGAAAGCGTTTGAATTCAAGCAGTTATGGCAGTTGGGCCTTTTGTTTTTCAGGTAGGCTGGTTTCTATGGAAAGTATTGAACAGGTTGTTCTTGGCAAGGCCGGTCTTTGTACCTGGGTGGGTCATAAATCTTAGAATTTTCAAGATGGAGGGAGTGGTGCCAAGAGGTAGCCTTTCAACAGCACCCTCTTGGTTGTGTAGTACAGTGACCTCAGGAGTGAGGGAGTACAGAAAGTGATAAAACTAGCTGGAAGTGGTTGTTTATATTTGTAATCCCACCCAGTACTTGGGAGGCTGAGATAGGAGGATTTCAGGTTTGAGGCCAGCAGCACACAGTAACTTACCAAGATCCTGTTTCAAAATAAAATATGGCTTGGGGTTTGGCTCAGAGGTAGAATGCCCCTAGGTTCAATCCCCAGGAACACACATGCACACACACACACACACACACACACACACACACACACACACGATAAAAGTGTATTCATATAGACTTCTTGAAAACCACACAAGAACTTAGAGATAGGGCATTTAGTCCAGTGTGTGCCTTTCCAGATAAGGAAACTAAGAACCAGGAAGAGGAAGAACCTGGACCAATGTTGCAAAGCTAATTAGAAGACACGCTGGGATTAGAACTAGAAGTTCTGAAGCCAAATTCAGTCCTCCAAGTTTCTTCCTTTAGGCTCCAAATATCACATCCTCTTTAACACTTTATTAGCAAGTTAGTGTCTTAGAGGTCTGAACATTTCTGTTCACTTTTCCTCTCTTTCACCTATGTGCTAAGTATCACTCTAGACGCTGAGGATAAAAGTGGGGAGACAGAGATACGTGTGCTGGTAAATGTTTAGCAGCTGATTCTTTGTTAACAACTGATTGAACAACTAATTGCTCTTGGGATAAAGTGGAGAGAGTTCATATTTGTAGCATTTGCCAATTTCCTTGGTGTAAATCCTCGCATTGTTAATTTCCCTGGTGTAAATTCGCCCATTGTGATCAATTTCAAGCTACCAATACATCACTGAGTTGGAAGATTGTGCACAATCAGCTCAGTGAGCAGCACACACTGGTCCCTTCCCTGTGTGACTTAAACTCCAGTGAAAGAGAAAACAGTGCCCAAGTAAGCAAACAGGTCTTATAACCACCTGTAATTACTTTTAATTGTTAAAGCAAAAAAGAAGCTGTTATAAGGAAGGATGATGGGTTCTCCCAAGCAGTCAGAGGCTGTGACAATAAAACTGTAGGTTGAGAAGGAGCCAGCTGAGCAAAGTTCTTGGGGGAGAATGTCCAGGCAAAGAGAGCAGCAAGTGCAGAGATCTGAAGGTAGGAAAGAGCTTGGTGTCCGAGGAACAGAGAGGAAGGTAGTGTAGTGGAAGCAAGTACTTGACGAAAATCATGGCGTAGAAAGAGGCAGATCCTGTGGTGCCAGGTGAGCCCTGGGGAAGAGTTGGCGCTATCCTAAGTCCAGTGGGGGACTCTGAGGGTTTTAAGCATGAAAGTGCCAGGATCTAGTTGGCTTTTTTAAAAAATCACCCTGACTCCCCTCAAGAGCATCACTTGGAGCTGAGCAGAATTAGAACCAAGGGACCAGTGAGTAGACTCCAGACGATGAGAATGGGGGGGGTCTGAGTGGTCGTGTCAGGTGACAAAGGAGACAGAGGACAGTGGCCACCTCTGAGAGCAGCTGAGGGGTAGGGCCTGCAGGGTTTGCTGATGGGAAGGAGGAAAATCATGAGGGGTGACTTCTGAGCTTCTGAATTAAGCAGTCAGGGAGGTGGGAATGCCACTTCCCAAGGTGGGGAGACTCAGAGAGGAACAATTTGGAAGGAAGGCCGAGGGCTCTTTTGTGGCCGTGTCAGGTGTGAGGTACTCCCAGGTATCTAAGGGAAATGCCCTGTGGGCAGCTGGGAAATTGATGGTGGGACTTGGAGAGCAGGCCTAAGTTGGGCTGAGTGTGATTTGGGGTTCTCAGGAGTCTGGGCCATTTTTAGACAGGAGAGGAAGGCAGCAGTCCAAGGCCCAGCACACTTAGCCAGAGCCTCAGGTGTGTATCTGTGGTCACATCTCTTGAGACTTCATTTTTCCACTGGCCTGTGGGGCACATGCATGTGTGTGTGTATGTGTATGTATGTATGCATATGTATGTATGCATATACATGTGTGCGTGTGTGTGTTAGTCGATTAAAACTATTATACTTTAAGTGAACTTATGATATTATGAATGCAGAGATTCATAACATTGTTACTCATGATATCATTATTCATAACATAGTATTATGAATATTATACAATACTATATTATGAAATAAGTGCAGAGATTCACAATATCAATATTGCTATTCTTATATCCTTCATAGCAGTCTTGAAAGCTTGAGGAAGGGGATGAAGTAGCTCTTGAAACCTCCATTTTGATCCATTTCCCTACTTGGAGGAAAGAATAAATGATGTAAGACAAAACAAAAAAAAATGCACCAGCTTTCATGAAGTCGAGTCCTGTTCTGAAGGAGGCAGCCCATGTGTTCTCTGAAGGCTTGAGACGCTCTCCAGGGTTGGGAGGGAAACGATGTTAATTACAGCCAATTTCAGTGTACTGTTTGCTGTTTTCAATTTTTAGGCCTATTTTCCATGAGCTTGACATCTGCTTAACCGGCACATTGGCAAACTCCTGAATTCTAAAAAAAAAAAACTTGCCTCCACGCCTCTCCCCAGCACTTGCTCTTTGTCTCTGTCACCCCCTCTCTGGGTGCTTCTGTGAGGGGCCACCAGCCCCGGCAAGTGTCCTCCCCGGCACCCTCACTGCCACCTGGCCGCCCACCCCCTGCTGGCCCTTTCTGACTCAGAGGATCCATCCTTAGCCAGAGCGGGTCACTGCGATGATGTCAGGAAACATTCGTTTCTCCAGAAACTAGAATACAGCACCGAGGGAATGGTGCAGAGAATGAGTGAGCACTTGTTGCCATGACAGATTGTCGTAGAGGAGGCTCCCTGGGGCCCAGCTGGAGGAGGGAAGGGGCATCGACAGGGCGGGGGCGCGGGCAGGCTGCCACGGGGTGAACGCTCATCCAGGCTGCACATCCACTACCCTGTCAGTGTCTTGTCACCCCAGCAAGGCCATCGGGGTGATGGAGATTCTTGGCTAAGAGGACCCTAGAGATCACCTGGTGAGGACTTCCCGGCCCTCGTTACACATAGGCGGGAGCTTTTGGACTCTACAGGTTCTTTCTCTCACCTGCAAGTGTGCGCGGGATCCAGGGCTTCCTCCTAGGGCAGGCACACTCTGCCTCCCGTGAAGCAGGCCTCCTGGCTTCCAGCCGCTGGCGCGCTCGGAGCCTCCTGCTGCCAGGAGCAGCAGCGGGTGTGGACTGGGACCTGCTGCTTCCCAAATGAGATAATTTCCCCAGGAGAGTCCTCGGAGAACAGGGTCTGCTCACTTGGGGGAGAGATGACACAGCGCATGAAAGCATCCTTGCTGCTCATTCATTCCCTTCTCCCTTCCTTCCCCAGGCCAGGCCCGGCCAGCCTTCCATGGAATGCTCCCTCTGTCCCTCTGCTTCTCCCTTTCTCTGGACTCCATCAGGAGAAATCATTCCTTCCTCCCTCTCCCTCCCTGTCTCATCCTCACTGTGCAACCCCTCTGGCACACACGGGGCCCTGTTCCCCAGTGGGCGTCGGCGTCCTGACCTACGCAGAGGCCGGAGTCAAGACCCTATCCCACTTCTTCAGCAGTGGAAGGATGAGGAGGGACAGTGGTTGGCAGGAATGTGAAATGGGGTGACTCCATGGTGTTGCCTTCAGAGAAGGCAGGGGATGAGGCCAGGTAGCCAGACATCCCGTCCCCCGCCGTCACTGCAGAAAAGTAAGATGCCGCTGTGTATATTAAAGAAGCGAGAACATGGGCAGGCGTTCCCAAGAGTAAAAGGAGGCTGGTCTTTCTCCTGGGAAGACCCAAGAGTGGACAGCTTTGCTCTAAGCACAGGAGGGCATCAGGGCCTGTTAGGAACAAGTGGCTAGTGTCGCCTCTGATTCTGACAGCGGGGCAGGGGGGCTGGGCGCTGAGGCACTGTGGGGGTGGGTGTAGCTCACTTTCAGAAGTAGCTTGAAGCTGAGGACACTTGTGTCTAACCCACTACTGGAGGGGAAGGAGGGGGTGTTTTCAGGCCTGCGCCCACTTGCTCGTGGATGCTTGCAGGGGAGACGCTCCTCCCTGGGTGCTCCCAGGGCTGGTCTGCATGCCCCTCCCCTCTGAAGGAAGCTAGCTTTGCAAATGAGGCCAGAGGAAGAAGAGCACACAGACTCAAGACATCAGGACCCTAAACATTTATAGACTACCTGGAAGACTGATGGCTAGAGAGGAGAAGTATCTTGTTCAAGATCACACAATGTAAGCAGCAGAGCCTCAGAGGAGAAACCAAGTTTCCTGATGCCCAGCCTAGCTTTTACCACCACAGCCTTGGCACCTAGGAGTACCGGGGATGGGACTCAGGGGCCTTCTACCTCCAGGCTACACCCCCCGGCTTGGTTTATTTTTGTTTGGTTTTGTTTTTACTTTATTTGGAAACAGGGTCTCACTAAGTTGCTGAGGCTGGTCTCGAACCTGCAATCCTCCTTTCACTGGTGTGCCACCACACCAGTTCCCACACCCCCTTTTCTGAGTCCTTGAACCAGCTGTCTTAAAGTCAGAAGTCCACCTTTGGGCCTTCCACCTGGGCACCCACTCTGCAGCCACAGGTGGTCCCATTACTAGAGGGTCTCAGGAGAGAGAACCTTGGTTATTCCAATGTCACAGTGTCCTATTCCCAAGAGCTCAGTGCACACCTTGGCATCCAGTTTTTGAACTGAGTGTCTGATGGGGACAGGAACAGCCCTGGCCACTCGCCCTAAGTCTCATTGAGGTTGCAGCAGCACAGTCCAGCTCCGGGATCCGCCGAGCTTTCTGTGGAAAGATGATCACATTGCCTGGACACACACCAAGGTCTCTGACTTTCTGACATCCGATGTGTCCAGAAGCCCCAGCCAGGGCAAGGGGACCAGCCAAATCTCACGGTACAAGCAAGGGAGCAGGAGCTGGGGCCCGGGTAATGCACAGAATTAGATGATGATTTTCTTTAATTCTTTCCTTTGGCTTAGGAATGCAAAATATTATCATTTTTGCCTGGAGATTTCCCTTCCCAAATGTCTGGCTCTGGCCAACTCTGAGATGAGTTTGCATTCTTCTGCTCTGCCTCGTCTCCAATTCTAAATTGTTTGCAGAGACTCAAGACAGATGCTCGCGTGCTGACAACTGGAAGTTAGCTGTGCATTTTGCTCAAGAGAACTTCCTAATGTGTGCCAGGAGTGTACCTCAAGTGTCAGAGGCCAAACCTCTCATGTTAAAGATGGGGAAACTGGAGCCCAGAGAGGCACAGCAACTCTGCATGGACACATAGCCAAAAAACGACAAAGCTGACTTAGAGCTCAGATCACCCCACCCCTGTCCAAACTTCTCTTGGCTTTGCTTCAGGCTCTGTTGACATATAAACATATCTGTTGCTCCACCCAGCATAGCCGTAGACTCTGAAGACCACAAGTCATTTCCTACCCAACTAGGTGGGCCCACCAGCTAGTGTGGAAGCCAGAGCACCTTAGACCCCAAAGAGATGTTGACTGAGGGAGGTCATGAGTGGTGGTGAATGAAAAGGGATTCAAGAATGGCTGGTGCCCTTGGACAACTCCCATCCCTCTCTGGGCCTTAGTTCTCCTATTTATAACAAGGATCTAGAATCTAATAGAGTGGTTCTCAAACTGTATTCCAAGAGACACTAAGGTTCCAAGGAAGTGTCTTAGATCTGCCACTATGGGTAGGAAATTACTCCTTGCCCACCCTCAGTATCAATCTCTTGTCTGCCTGGGATTCACCAAGAAAAAACAAGCCAAGGGACCAATAGATTGATCTCTAAGATCTATGCTTACTATTTATTTATTTATTTATTTATTTATTTATTTATTTATTTATTTATTTATCGGTGGTACTAGGGATTGAACCCAGGGGCATTCTACCTCTGAGCTACACCCCCAGTCTTTTTTTTTTTTTTTTTTTTTTTTTTTTTGAAACAGGGTCTCACTAGGTTAGTGAGAGTCTCACTACTTGCTGAGGCTGTCCTCAAACATGCAATCCTCCTGTCTCAACCTCCCAAGTACTGGGATTACAAGTGTGCACCACCACACCCTGTTTATGTGCTTACTCTTAAAAATAAACTACAGCCAGATGTGGTGGCACACACCTGTAATCTTAGTACTTGGAAGGTTGAGACAGGAGGATCGAAGGTTTGAGGTCACCCTCAGCAATTTAGCAAGGCTCTCAGCAATTTAGCAAAACCCTGTTTCTAAATAAAAAATAAAATAGGGCTGGGGGTGTAGCTCAGGAGAAGAATGCCTCTGGGTATTCTTCCTAGTACCACAAAAGTATAAAAAAAATCTTAATAAGTCCTCCCATAGCATACTTGCTACATGCTTTTGAGTCAATGCTAACTTGGGGGGAGCTCCTGCCCCATTGTGATTACAAAGAAAACGAGGCCCTCATGCTATAGAGGATCTTTTGCAACACACAACTGCTCCAGAGCCCAAAATCCCTACAGAGTATCTGGGTCTGGCTGTTGGGTCTGTATCTGTGTCTGCCGTTCCCTGGACGAGGCAGGACAGCCCAGCTATCAGGCCTGGTGCATAGCAGAGGTAGGGAGAGACCACGACTTGCTTGCTAAGCCACAATGTTCCCTGACAAGCTAAGTACAGGCCCAGTACTGCCTGGTGTTGAGATTTCCCTGGGAGATCTTGAGAAATGAATTATTGGGTTACTACTCCAGAAACCATGAGTCCCCACTGATTCCTGGCTTCCCTTCTCCTTGTGTCTTTGTCCAGTCTCCATGAAATTGTTCCTCCTCCTCCTCCCTGGTAGTCCATCATTTAAGCGCTAAGCTGTATCAGTTAGCAATTGTTATAAAAATGCCCTATAACAAATAATCCCTCGCAATCTCAGTGACACACTTAGCTCATGTGTCTGGGGTATAAGCTAAGCTCAGCTAACTGATGCTGCTGCTCTCACTGGGATTGCTCATGGATGTGAGGGGGGCTGATCTCTGCTGGGTTTGCTGGGACAGCTCTGTGCAAACGTTTCTCATCCTCATCCTAGGATCAGTGGGCTAGCCTGAGCAAATACTTCTCACATGATGGTAGAAGTGCAAGTGAGCAAGAAGAAATAGACAAGGCACCCGAAGGCCCAGGCCGGAGCTGGCACACTCTTTTCTTCCTCACATGGCCCAGCCCAAAGTCAAGTGGGATCACTCTGCCCTGTATCATCACCCTGCGCCTTGTTAATTTTTTGTCTTTTGGGTTTTTGCTATACTGGAGATTAAACTCAGGATTCATGCATGCTAGGCAAGCGCTCTACCATTGAGATAGCTACATCCCCAGACCTTTTTTTATTATTATTAATATTTTAAGACAGGGTCTTCCTCAGTTACTCAGGCTAGCCTCAAACCTGCAATCCTCCTGCCTCAACCTCCTGAGTAGCTGGGATTACAGGCATGTGCCACCGCACCCTGCTCTCATTCTGACCCTTTAGTGGCAGGAGCTGCAACTTTGTGCACCCTTTGTCACATGGCAAAGGGTATGGGTAAGAAAAGTGAGGAATTAGGATGACAATGTGATCTAGAGCAGACCTACTTGATGTGTGACTTGGGCAGGTTATGAAAGCTCTGTGACTCAATTTCCCCACTTTGGAAACAGGAATCACGACAACATCTGCTTCCCAGGATTAGAGTTAATACGTCTAACTACCTGGAGCATGGTGTGCAGACAGCTTGTTGGTTGTTGCTGGGCAAAGCTGAGTTTTTAATTTAATTGGACACATTATACCGAGCCCCTTCTGTGCCCCAGGCTCTATGGTGAAATAAAGAGATAAACAAGACCCAGTGGTGTTCAGAGTCCTGGGATGGGGAAGGATGCACGGAATCAGCTCTGCTCAGGGTCTGTGTTTAATCTGACCACTTCACGGCTGTCCACTAAACACTCCCCATAGAACTAGGAGCAGAGGTACTGCCCCCTCCTGCCCCGGAAGCTCCCCATCCACTGGGATTTCCCTGGCAGCCAAGCAGCTCCCCATGGGAGAAACTGTGCACTCCCCTCCCCCACCTGGAGCTCCGGAGGGCCCAGATGCCCATCTGCCGGCCTGAGGGCCCCTGCGGCCAGTGCCCAGTTACTGAGCCTCCCAGAAGGGGGCAGGTCCTGGCTTCTCCTCAGAGTCAGAGGGCTCCCTGTACCGCCATGTCCCCTCTCCAGGAGAAGCCTCTTCCTCAACTAGTAGAAGGTCCTCTGCTTCGAGGACCAGGTCCCCCTCCTTTCTTTGATGTCTCACTGGTGCCAGTTACAGGAGCCTAGCTGGAGTTGCAGGAGTCCACGCCTGTCTTTGGGGCAGAAGGGACGGCTGGCCGGCCACAGAGTGAGAGCCACCAGGGTTTTGCTGCTTGCCCCGGCGGAGGGGCAGTGACGCAGGTGCCAGGGCAGGCACAGAAGCTCATTTCTCTCCGGCTTCCGGATATGTTATTAGCTTCCACGGCAGCAGAAGGTCTGCCTTGCCACATCTTTTTGCTTAGGGTGTGCTAGGGTCCTTTCTCCCTCCCCCTCTCCCTGTCTGTGATTTGCATTCAGATATGAAGATTTGGGGGGCCCACGTAAAACTGAGGAAAAGAAGACAATACCAGAGAATTTTGGTGATGTCGCCAGTCCCCCTCACCCATCCCAGCTCCCACCATGCAAGGAAGCTCTGACGGATCCGGGTTCGTGGGACCGGAGTGCAGGGCCCAGAGAATGGGGCTGAGGTCCTGGCCGTGGACAGGTGGCTGAGATACTTGCTCAGAGCTTCCACAGAGTGACTTCCTCTTGCTGACAACTCAAACCCAGGGACCTCGGGACTCAGGCTCCCTCCCACTCTGCCTGGTCTCTCTGCTGCATCTCTCATGACCAGGATTCACCCACAGCTCTCCAAAAACAGGAGAAGGGCAGGTTGGAGGAGGCCAAGCCTGGACGAGGCCACCACGGGAAAGACTCGAGCACTAGGAGTGGGTGCTGGAAGGGGAGAGGAAGGCTTGGCACTGGTGGGCTGATGGCTCAGTGCCCAGGAGGCCATGGGGTATGCCCTGCCACTTCCTAACCGTGTGACCATGCTGGCCTCTGCTTCCTCACCTGTAAAACCAGAGTGATTACATTCTTATTTCAAGGGGTCATTGTGGGGATTAAGTAAATTTGGAACAGAGCTTGGTACCTAAAAAGTATGCTGTGCTAGCCGGGCATGGTGGCGTAAGCTTGTAATCCCAGTACTTGGGAGACTGAGACAGAAGGATCGAGGGTTCGTAGCCAGCCTCAGCTACTTAGTGAGGCCCTTCACAACTTAGTGAGACCCTGTTTAAAAATAAAGAATTAAAAATAGGGCTAGGGCCTGGTGTGGTGGTGCACGCTTGTAATCCCAGTACTTGAGAGGTTGAGACAGGAGGATCTGGGTTCACAGCCAGCCTCAGCTACTTAGTGAGGCCCACCACAACTTAGTGAGACCCTGTTTCAAAAATAAAGAATAAAAGATAGGGCTGAGGGTGTAGCTTGGAGGTAGAATGCCCCTGGGTTCAAAAAAAAAAAGAAGTATGCTGTGCTTGTATTATTTTTATGATTGTTATCTAAGCAGCAGAGAACTTACATCAGAGAGCTAGGAAGAGGCCACCCGGTGGTGGTTCTGAGAACAGGTTCTGAGAGGTGAGGAAGTCAGCAGGCCAGTCTGTCTACATCCTCTGGACTCAGGACAAAGCTAAACACAGCAAGTTCGGTGTGTGTGTATGTTTGTCTCACTTTGAATCTCACTATGATGTATAATTACAATGCACCAAAAAAAAATTATACAAGAAAAAGTTTAAAAACTGCTCAAGGATGTCACCCCAAATAAGCCTAATAAGAGGAGGTGGCAGGTGGGGAGCAACTGTCATCTAATCCACAGCGGAGCAGCACTGAGGGCCCTGCAGCCCTGGAGTGGGGACCATGCTATGGTGGAGGTGTCCTCAGAGCTGGGCCTTCAAGTGTGAGGAGAAGGGAGGGAAAGGCTCGGACACAGAGAACGCTCGGGCAAAGGAACTGAGGCGGCCCCAAGGTCAGCAGCTCTGAGCTGCCTCGCAGGAGTCCCGACGGGGGACAGGTGCAGTCAGCCGGCAGAGGAGGGGTACTAGTGTGATAAGAGAAGTAGCCTGTCTGTCATCCACTAGTGTGCTGGGAGGGTGAGGAGATCTTTAAGCAAGATCTGATACAATCAGGGTGTCGCGAGGCTTCCTGGGGAGGATGCGACATTCACATTCGTGCTGAGGTCTGGTGGTGGCAAGGTCAGCAGAGACTCAGACAGAGGGCACAGCATGTGCATGCAAATGCCCCAGGCGGAGGCAGCATCTGGGGAGCAGAACAGCGTCCTGGGGACCAGGCCTCGGGAGCCTCAGGAGCCAGCAAGAAACTCACACAAGAAGAGTCTGGGGGCCTCCCGGGAGATTGTGGACTTTCTCTCAAGATCCCTAGAGCGTTATCTAGAAGGGGAGGGGAGGCTGTGGGGATGGACCATCCCAGGGTGGACTCCGGCCGACACTCCCCTAGCTATCGTTAAGCGTTGACCTGACCACAGCCACGTCATGGATCAGCCGCGTCCCTCAGCACATGGCCTGTGGCCGTCCACCTGCTGGGAGGCGGTGTCCCCACCTGAACCTTCAGCCAGTGAGTTTGAAAACTATGAGCCCAAATGATGTTCAAGCCCCATACTGTGATTCTGGGCCCTTCTTGGGACTGATACTTTTGTTTGTTTGTTTTTGTTTTGTTTTGTTTTGCAATACTGGGGATTGAACTCAGGGGCGTTCTACCTCCAAGCTATACCCCCAGCCCTATTTTTTATTCTTTATTTTGAAACCAGGTCTCCCTAAGTTGCGGAGTGCCTCACTAGGTAGCTGAGGCTGGCCGCGAACCCGGATCCTCCGGTCTCAGCCTCCCAAATGCTGGGATTACAAGTGTGCGCCACCACGCCGGCTTCCCAGCCCTGTTTTTTATTCTTTTATTTTTGAAACCAGGTCTCACTAAGTTGCGGAGTACCTCACAAGGTAGCTGAGGCTGGCCACGAACCCGGATCCTCCGGTCTCAGCCTCCTGAATGCTGAGATTACAAGTGTGTGCCACCACGCCCGGCTGGGACTGATACTTTTTTAAAAAGCCAGATAAAATTCTGAGAAAGGGACCAGCAGCTGATGTCGCCCTGGCCACCGTCCAGAGGACAGCAGCCCAGGAATCGTGGTTTTTCCCCCTCCACTATCAAGTGGCAAAGCTGCCTGGCCAGGCTCCCGCGCCTCTGCAACTGGCTTGGTGATCCCATCAAAAAACAGCTTTGTTTTGTTTTGTTAGTGTTTGGGGTCACAGTCTCTGAGAAGATGACATGCCCCAAACAAGAGACCATCCCCCGGCGGAGAAGGCCAGAGAGCCGGTCAGGGCTGAGGCCGGAGAGACAGACTTGACGTCGCTCTCAGAAAACCCATTCTCTGGTTGGTTTGGTTTGGTGAGAAGCACATGCCGACTGGACTCTGGGGAGGAAACCAGCATGTTGTGACTTAATGCCTCTTCCTTGTGGCCAGAGTTCACTAATCCTGTCCCCAGGGAGGTGGGCGTGACAGACCCAGTCCTAGACAGTACCATGTGAGGACACCTGACTCCAGCAGCAAGATGGGGCACAGAGGTCACAGCTGTGTCCCAGCTCCTCAATGGAAAGAAGCCTCTCTCCTGTCTCAGCCTCAAAAGTACTGGGATTACAGATGTGTGCCACCACACCCAGCTGCTCTGAGCTGTTTAATCATTTTCCCAGCAATCTTTTCCCTGACGAGTAATTTAGGAAAAGTATTTAACCCCCCAGAGGCATGCTGATATCTGTCTTTTTTCCTCAGCCAAGGGAGACAGTGTCCCAGCCAAAGGAGGTCTCTAATTATCCAGTCAAACACTATGTCTGAGCTAGACCTTTATATGAGGGGCTGAGGATAGCTCAGGATGTAGCCATCTCCTGGCACTCAGGTGACAGAAGAGTGTTATGTAATAACAACCATGAGACAATAAACAAGTAAATATGTAAATGTTTGTGGTACCTGCTCTGCAGACAAGTGAAGAGAGTAGGGCAGGGAGTCCAGGTGGCCTGGTGACGGGTAGGGTGGCCCGGGAACGCAGACCCCACGCTGCATGGAGGAGCCACGTGGATAATGGGCCAGAACACCATCCAGGCAGAGGGAGCAGTCTGGCACATTCAAGGGGCAGCAAGAGCAGCAGTGGCTGGAGCTGCGGATGGAGGGGCAGGGTAGGAAATGAGCGGGAGGGCGCGGGGAGGGTCACATGGCGCTCAGCCATGTGAGGCGCTCAGCTCCGGCTGTGAGCGGGTGGGAAGCAGAGAGTTGAAGGGGAGGGCGCTGGGGAGTGATAGACCTGACCGGTCTTGGCTCCACACATAGAGGCCTGGGGTGGAGACCCCAGAGGCACCGGGCCTGGCTTCCCCTTCACTGGCCCTCAGGAGCTGCAGACCTGGAAGGGACGGGTGGTCTGGATTGCCCGATGGCCACGACATGGCACACTGGGCTCAGATGCAGGAAGGGGAAGACCTGGTGTCCAGGGGGCTCCAGAGAGCCCGACAAAGGCCTGTGCACGTGTGCGTGTGTCGAGGGTGTGCGCTCATGTGGTATGTGTGTATGAATGCATGCAGGTCTGTGTGTGTGTGGAGTGTGTGCACCTGTGTGTATCTCTGTGCACACATGTGGTGTGTGCATTTGAATGCATGCAGGTCTGTGTGTGTGTGGAGTGTGTGCACCTGTGTGTATCTCTGTGCACACATGTGGTGTGTGCATTTGAATGCATGCAGGTCTGTGTGTGTGTGCAGGTGTGTGTGTGTGTTGAGTGTGTGCACATGTGTGTATTTCTGTGTATGCATGCATGTGGCGTGTGTGTATGAATGCATGCAGGTTTGTGTGCTTATGAATGCATGCAGATCTGTGTGTGGGTGCAGGTGTGTGTGTGTGTGTGTGTGGGTGTGTGTGTGTGTGTGCATGCATCCGCATGTGTGTGTTCATCCCTAGAACAAAACTAGAGAAAGGGCAAGTTTCTCTCTGGAACTGCAACTCAACTTCTTTGACCCCTCTGTGCCCACCAACCTCCCAGATCTGCACAGGTGACCCCAGGGTCTCTCCTCTGTGGCAGCCTGGTGACCTGTGCTCCCCTGTCCAGAGTCCCCTCCCCAAGGCTGCCTGCTGCTGGTCAGGCTGAGAAGTCCCTCCGTGACCTGGACTTTGTAAACAAGGGACCATCGAGTCAACATACTCTTCTCCCTCCCCGCTCCAGGGCCCTGGCACTAAATTCATGTGACACAAAGCACAGTTTTGGAATCACAAAGACAAGGTTGGCAGCTACTTAGTCACTTGCTGCCCCTTCCCCACCCCACCCCATGCTTGCAGCAGGTTCTGCTCCTGGATCACACTGCCCTGCTCCCCACCCCGACCCCAGCCAAGCCAAGACCTGACCTCAGAATCTTTCTTAACTCAGCGTTCCAATAATAATTGTCATGGGTAAGTGAGATAACTCTTACCCATGGAATACTGGACTACTCAGCAATTCCAATTTTACCTATGAGGACTCTAATTCGTAGCTCAAATGATAGAACTTGGGGAAACTCTCAGTGCTTTGCTGGGTAATAAAAGGAGTAAAAGACGTCATTTGTTTCGGCAGAATAGGTCCTACTCAAGTGGGTGTCCCAGGGTGTCACCCTGAACACACAGTGGAGCCCCATCAGCAGGCTGTGGGGCCGAGGGCCGGTGGGCTGACCTCCCCGGCCCTCTCTTTGCCCTGTGCCGCCCCCACACAAGGTAACATACATACGAGCACTCTTTGAAATATAAAGCACCCCACACGTGCCAGAGGTGACAAGGGTCAAAGTTTTGTTCTGCTGATCTATTTTCACTGATCTAAAAGCTTGGGCTCGTGGCATGACCCCACCCCGTAAGTCCCACAGGTCCCAAGTTTAATGGTCCTGTGGGTGCTGACAGCCAGGTAGATATGGCCTAGATGCATGTCAGGGGCAGACATGCCCTAACAAATACCTTATAGAGAAAGGAGTCATTGACTGGACATCTAGGTCCTTTCCGATGCTTCCTTTGCCCCACTGCCCCCCGGCAAACCTCTTAGCATCCTTGGTGCTGTACCAAGTTCACCTGCCACGTGAGGGTGATGATGCTCCTTCTCCTGAGGTCCTGGGAGGGCGATGAGGGCAGACAGTAGGACACCCCAAACCCAAAGTGTCTGTCTATGCGCTATTTCTGTCTCAATAATGAAACACCTGAGCCTGGGTAATTTATAAAGCAAAGAGGTTCATTTGGCTCTTGGTTCTGGAGGTTCCAGATGCACCGGCATCATCTTGGCCTCAGGGTGGACAGGTCCATGGTGGGGACTCTGCTAGAGTGGAGAGTGGGCAGGTGCAGAAGAACCAAAACACTGCAGTAAAGTTGCTTTATGACAACCTGCTCTCAAGGGGACTAATCCAGTCCTGTGGTCTAGACCCAAGTCGCTCTCATGAGAACCACTCCAGTCTCTCAAGAGAGACATAAATTTGTGGGGTGGAGCCCCGTGACCTGATTTTCTCTCAAAGGCCCCACCACAAATCAACACCATTGCTTTGGGAATCCCTCTTCAACTGGAGTTTTGGTGGGAAAGGACCACATTCAAACCACAGCCATGTCACATGCCGGGGTCTTGCTATTTCTTCCGATTTGCCCAAAGAGGCAAAGCATTTGCCCCCCACACACACACACCCACTCACAAGCAACCCCTGAGGAAGAATCGGTTCATTGATCTGTGACTTGATCAAAGAGGGGAGACGTGAGGCGGAGGCCAAGGGTCGCAGGACTTTCTGCCTGTTCTGCCTCGGCTGCCCCAGCCACGGCTTCACACACGGGCTCAGAAGGACGAGGTCAGCCCCGGCCTGGACCCAGGCCTGACCAGGCCTGCGAGGTTAGTTCCCTGACTCTTGAACAGGCAGACGTGAGAGAAGGAGAGAGCAGGGAGAAGAGAAGAGTAAAAGAAAGAAGAGACCAACAGAAGCCGGAAGGAGTGACAGAGGAGGAAGGAGTGATGGAGGAGGAAGGGCCCACCTCTCCCCACCAGCCCAGACATTCTCTGGGAGAGGAGCTGGGTCTTTCTCCCCGAGAGTAAGGTCAATCATGCCTCCTCCGTCGGTCTACAGACTCCCGGGGAGGGGCTGGGCCTCTCCCCCAGACTGTGGGGACTCCCGGGCAGGGCCTAGTCACAGGGGCCCAGAGAGCTGAGCCTCTCCAAAGTAGACGCCCTGCCCCGGGTCCGAATGCACCCCTGGGAATTATGCCTCCACGCGCCTGACTCCCCGGCTTCTCCTCTCTTCTTCCCCCACCAGGGTTCACAGACACCTTCAACATGGACACCAGGAAGCCGCGGGTCATCCCTGGCCCCAGGTCCGCCTTCTTTGGCTACACGGTCCAGCAGCACGACGTCAGTGGCAAGAAGTGGTGAGTGAGAGCGCGCGGCCCCGCCCTTCCCGCCGCCGCGGGCGCAGACCCTGTGGGGCCAGGGGCTCCGCTCCCTTCCCTGTGGGCCCCTCGGCTCTGCCCTGACTCTGAGACCCTGAGCGTTCGGCTTCTTAGATCTTCTCATCTAAGAAATGGTAATGGACAACTCCGCCTTCTCTGGGATATGTGGCAAGAGGTCGCAGGCGCCTGGGGACCAGTAGTCTTGGGACTCGGTGGCTCATCAGTGGGGCGCCCCTCTGCTGCCATCTCCTTGGAGAGCTGTTGGGGCGTCTCTGAGGGCATCGATGTGAGCACTCACAGCTGAAAGGAGGCAACAGTGCGGCATGGGGGAGCGAGTTAGACCAGAAGATCCCAGGGTCTCTCAGGCAGAGCAATCAGGAGGGAGGGTCCGCTTTCAATTTCTTAGACAACTTTGTTGCAGCATATTTTATCATATAATTCACTCATTTCAGGTGTACCAGTCAATGATCTCTTTAGTAAATTTACCAAGTTGTGGGACCATTACTACAAATCAGTTTTGGAATATTTTCACACTTGCTGTTGATCCTGTTCTCCTCCCTGATTGGTTTCCAGAAGGCAATACCTTCCTTCTTTGCTGGGATAGAAAGGGCTTGGCCTCTGCACAGCCCTTTTAGAAGTCTGTATTAGTCCATTGCTATTGCTATACCAAAATACCAGAAGATGGGTCCTTTATAAAGAAAAGAGGTTTATTTAGCTCACCGTTTTGGAAGTTGAAAGTGCAAGCTCAGTTTGGCCCCATCTGTTTGGCCTCTGGTGAGGGCCTCCTGGCTGATGGCATCACAGTGGCAGGAGCAAGTGTAGAAGGGATCACATGGCAAGACAGGAAGCCAGAGAGACTCAGGGCCCAGGCTCACTCTTTGTAGCAACATACTCTCTCCAGAACCAACTCACTCTACAGAGCCAGCATTAATCCCCTTGGAGGGCAATGCCCTGCCCCAACCACCTGATCACCTTGACTGGGCTCTGCTTCTTAAAGGTCCCACCATGTCGGCACCATCACACTGGGGACCAAGCTTCCAGCACGTGACACCTTGGGGGATGGGCCACAGCCGAAGCCTAGCAAAGCCTTTCAGAGTCCAGGGACCACGTTAACACTCCGATGGAGGTTCTGAGCCGCCTCTTCCCCGGCTGGCCCTGCCTCCCCTCCCCTCCCTCCCTTTCCTGTGCCCAGCACTCCAGACAGCTGACTCCAGCCCTCCCGTCCCTGACCCTCCTCACACACACTCCCCTTCCTCCTGCAGTGCCCTCCTGCCTGCCCCGTAGTCCCCGCCCCACCATCCCATCCCAATCTGGACAATTCTCTCATATTTTATTTTTGAAAAGGACTATCTTATTGTCTTTCTTTGGGGATGTAAGTTGTGTATAGTAAAGTGTAAACATCTTGAGTGTACTGTTCAGCGAGCTTTTACATGTGTGTACACCCAAGTGCTCAGCTCCTGGAACAAGACACAGAATACCCCTGCTCCGCAGAGGCCCCTCCTGCACCTGCCCAGCCAGGGCCCCTCCAGGTAATCACTGCAGACTCCAAATCTAGTCACCATGGAATAGACTGTTTTGCTGTTTTGCACTTCACACTGATGCTATCCCCCTGTACAGACTCGTTATATCTGCGCTCTTTAGCTCAACGTTGTGTCTGTGAAGCTTGGCATGCTGCTGAGTTATCCCACCTCACGCTTCTTCATTGCGTGGTGTGTTCCATTGTATTACTGTAATTTATTTGTCTACTCTACTAATGATGGGTATTTAGAATGTTTCCATTTGGGGCTATTTCTTTTTTTTTTTTTTTTTTTTTTTTTTTTTTTTTTTTTGTGGTACCAGGGATTGAACTCAGAGGCATTCTACCTCCGAGCTACACCCCCAGCCCTATTTTTTATTCTTTATTTTGAAACCGAGTCTCACTAAGTTGCGGAGTGCCTCACTAGGTAGCTGAGGCTGGCCGCGAACCCGGATCCTCCGGTCTCAGCCTCCCGAATGCTGGGATTACAAGCGTGCGCCACCACGCCCGGCTTGGGGCTATTTCTAATGGAGCTGCCGTTCACTTTATTGTCAACAGACATACGTCCTCAGGAATATGGGGGCTACACCCCCAGCCCTGTTTTATTTTCATTTCGAGACACTCATATTGGGTGCCTACTCAACTGGTAGAATTGCTTAGATAAAGGATAGGTATATGATTAACTTTAGTAGGATATACCAAGCATTTTTCCAAAGTGGTTTGCCAACTTAAATTCTGTCTAGTAAAATAAAGGAGGTGTAGTTGTTCTACATCCTCTCTGTCTTAGTTAACATCCTCGCCGCTGTGCCCCACGCACCTGACATGCAAAACTTAGAGAAAGAAGGGTTTGCTTGCTCCTGGAGATTTCAGAGGTCATAGTCCATTTGGGGGCTGGCTTCCAAGCGGAGCCGGGCATGATGGGCATCAGAGCGTGATAGCAGGGAGCAGAGAGACCAACGGGTCAGAAAGAGACTGCAGCTGGGTGGGCTGGGACGCATTCTTTACCCAGCCACCCAGGGACCCTTCCCTTGCAGCCAAGTCCTGCCCCCAGCACGGCTGCCGTGTCTACCACATGAGGTGTGGGGACATTTTAAATCCAAACTGTAACACTCACTAACACGTGGTATTAGCGGTCACTTTAATTTTCAGCATTCTGGTAGTATACAGACGATCTCGTGTGGGCTTATTTACTGATGGTGTTGAGCAACTCCTCATACATTTCCTGGCCATTTTGATATCTCCCCTTTTGTGAAGTGTCTGATCAGGTCTCCTGCCCATTTTTAAAAGTCTTATTCCCATTTGCTCAAAAAGAGTGGTCAACAGCAGCACTTAGGGCTACAGTGTTACCCTGAGGTAAGTTGCAGATTATAGAAATTTACCACACACACACACAAATGACTGATTATCATATACATTTCTGTTACATTAAAATCAGAGACAAGTTATGTTTAGTAGTAACTCCAAGAAGAGCTTCTATATTTTATTTTCACGTTGAAAACCAGGCGAGTTTTCTTCAGCCTCAAAGAGCTTGTTTATGTAATATTAACTGAATGTGGCAGTAAGGTGTGCTTTTTTTTAATGAGAAAAGGGTTAAGTTGCTTTGTATTTCTTTTTCTTATTGATTTATAGGAAAGAGAGAGAGAGAGAGAGAGAGAGAGAGAGAGAGAGAGAGAGAGAGAGAGAGAGAGAGAGTGTGTGTGTGTGTGTGTGTGTGTGTGTGTGTTTTGTGTGTGTGTGTGTTTTGCTGGGAATTGAACCCAGGGATATTCTACCTCCAAGCTATACCCCCAGCCCTCTATTTTTTGTTTGGAAACAGGGTCTCCCTAGGTTGCTGAGAGTCTTACTAAGTTGCTGAGACTGTCCTCAAACCTGCGATCCTCCTGTCACAGCCTCCCAAGTACTGGTATTACAAACGTGCACTACTGTGCCTGGCTGATTTATAGGACTTTTAAAAATCTACATTTATACAAGTCCTTTGTCAAAGAGAAACATCACAAACACCTCTTCTCACTGTGGAACTGCTTCATTCTCCTCATGGCATCTTTGGATGAACAGAAGTGCTTAACTTTTAATAAAGTCCAATTTATTAACCTTTTTATGGTTAGTGGGGTTTGTGTGTCTTATTTTTAAAAATCTATATCCCAGCGTGGTGATACATGCCTGTAATCCCAGAGCTTGGGAGGCTGAGGCAGGAGGATTACAGGCTCCAGGACAGCCTGAGCAACTTTTAGCAAGACTCTCAGAAACCTAGGAAGACCCTGTTTCCTAACAAAAAATAAAGAGGGCTGAGGGTGTTCAATCCCTGTTACTACACACACACACACACACACACACACATGTACACACACACACACACACACATGTACACACACACACACACACACACACACACACACACACACACATCTTTGCCTCTTGCCAAATCATGAAGATACGCTTCTGTGTTTTCTTCTAGAACTTTGATGTTTTTGCTTTGTCAGTTAGGTTAATAATACATCTCAAATTTTTGTGGAAGGCGTGAGAATAAAGGTCAAGGGTTTTTGTTTCTTTCCCATATGGGAAATTCATCTGGCACCATTTGTTGAAAGACTATTTTCCCCCACTAATTCTAGTGTTGTCTTTGTTTAAAATGAGGTGACCATACATATGTGAGTCTATATCTTGACTTCCCTCTATTCTATTTGTCTGTTTATCTAAACTTGCACCAGTAAAGCTGCTTTGATTACTGTAACTTTAAAATAAGACTTGAATTTGGGTTTGTATATTTGTTTTTCTTTGATGAGATTGTTTTAGTTATGCGTATCCTTTATATTGCCATATGAATTTTTGGATCAGCTTGTGAATTTTACACCAACAAAATTTACTAAGATTTTGATTAGAGTTGTGCTGAATTTATAGACAGATGAAATCTTAATAATACTGAGGCCTTTTACTCATGAACATATATATCTCTCCATTTATTCAGTCTTGAAATTTTTTCAATAATGCTTTGAAACTTTCAGTGTAAAAATGTTGAATAACTTACTACATTCATACATATTCCTATTTTATGCTATTAAAAATGAAATTTTCTTATTTTATTTTCCAATCCTTTTTGCCAGTACATGAAAATACAATTCATTTTTCTACATTGACATTTTATCTCATAACTTTACTAAGGTCATTTATTATTTCTACTAACTTGTTTATGGATTCTTTTGGATTTTCTATGCGTACAGTCATGTCACATGAAACAACTACATTTTTATTTTTTCTTTTCTAATCTTTATACCTTTATTTTTCTGCCTAGTTGCAATGACTAGAACCTTCAGTGTAAGGTTGAATAGAAATGATGATAAGCAACTTTCTTTTCCAGTATTGCATAACTCAGTGTTAATGATAGATTAATTGTTTATTATATATATTTTCAGATTTTTAAAAACTTCTATTCCTAGTTCTCTGAGGTTAGTTTTTCAGAATTTATGAACAGGAGTTGAATTTTAGCAGAGGCTTTTTCTGAAACAATTGATATAATGTGATTCTTCTTTATTCTGTTAATATGGTAGATTATATTGATTTTTTTTGTGTGTGTGTGTCTGTGTGTGTGTGTCTGTGTGTGTGTGTGTCTGTGTATGTGTGTGTGTGTGTGTGTGTGTGTGTGTGTGTGTGTGTTTCAGTATTAAGTCAAACTTGCATTCCTGGGATAAACTTCACTTCTTCACATGTATTCTCCCATAAATATTCTTGGGAATTTTGTTTCCATGAGGCATTTGTTTCCATTTTGCTTCACGAGGTATATTGGCCTATAAATTTTTCTTTGTGTAATACCTTTGTCAGGTTTTTGGCATTATAATTATTCGGGCTTCATAAAATGTGTTGAAAAGTGTTCTCACTTTCACTATTTCCTGGTAGAACATAAGATTTGTATTATTACTTCTTTAAATGTTTGGAAAAATCCATCAGAACAACATCTGGAGTTTTCAATGTGAGATTTTAATTATAGACTCAATTTCTTAGAGATAATGGCCTCGTCAGATTTTCTATTGCTTCTTATGTTGATTTTGGTAACTTGTGTTTTTCAAGTAGTTTGTCCATTCCATTTGAGTTTTATTGACAAAATATTATTCACTAGCCTCCTATTATCTTTTCATTCTTGTAATGGTAATTTGTGTTGTCTCTCTTGTCCTCGGTCAGTTTTTGCAGTGGGCACATCAAATTTACTAATGTTTTCTAAGAATCAAATTTGGGTTTTATTAATTTTCTCTGTTGAATCCCTATTTTCTCTTTCATTGGTTTCTCTTTTTTTAAGCTATTGCTTTCCATTTTTTGCATTTGTTTAATTTGACTTCTTTTAGATTCTTATTTTATGACCCCTTTTCTAATACATGAATATAAGGCCATAAATTTTCTCTGAATATTGCTTTAGCTGCATCCCACAGATTTTGATGTTTTCATTATCATTCATAATAGTATAATTAATAATTTCTATTGTGGTTTCTTTGACCCATGAGTTATGTAGAATTGTGTTGTATAATTTCCAAATATTTGGAGCTCTTCTAGTTATTTTACTAATCATCTGCATACTTACTGATTTTTTCTTCTTTGGTCTGTTTATTCTATCATTTTGGGGATGCATTGACATCCCCAGTGAATTTGGGAATTTATCTATCTTTCCTTTTAGTTCTGTTAGCTTTTGCTTTATATATCTTTAAGTTATGCTAATTGGGCATATACTAATTTAGGGTTGCTGTATTTTCCTATTTAACTGACCAATTTATCATTACAATTATTTATCTTTAACAACATTTCTTTCCTTAAGTCATATGTTAATTTAGGCACAATACCTGTCCTTTGGTCAATTTTTGTGTTCTCTTTCTTCATCCTCTTGCTTCCAACTTTTCCATGTTCTTATATTTAGAAAATTTGTCTTTTAAGAGGCATTTAATGGTTTTAATCTGTTCTGATCATTCTTGTCTTTTAATATATAATTATATTTAGTATAATAACTGACACAGCTGGCTTGAAGTCTACCCTCTTGCCATACGTGTTCTATTTGTCTCATTTATTTATTTATTTTTGCTCCCATATTTCTTCTTTCTGATCTTCTTTTGAATTATTCAAGTATTTTAAATGTGTTTTCTGCTTTTAGTTTTTTAGTTTTGCCTTTTTTTTAGAGTTCACCCTAGAATTTTTAATATGCATTCTTGATTTATGACCATTTTTAAAGTAGTACTCTTATCACTCCCCAGTTAACACAAGAACTTTACAGCAGGTTGATTCCAGTGACCTAGCCTATCCTTTGTGTCATTTTGTCATATATTTTACATGTGTTATAAATTCCTCACGATATTATTATCGCTGCTTTAAACTGTCAATGTTCACATCTACTGACCCACAGAGTTATCCTTCCTGGTGATCTTCGTTTTTTTCATACAGTTCTGTGCCCTCATTTGATATAATTTTCTTTCATCCAAAAAACTCAATTTAGTATTTCTTACTGTGGTTCAGTTCTGCTAAAATGATTCTTTCATGTTTGGAAGCTGTTTTTTTTTTTTTTTTTTTAATTGTCTTTTTGAAAACATCTTAACCTCACTTTAAGGGTTTTTTAATTTTTTTATTTGTGTGTGTGTGTATAATACTGGGAGTTGAAACAGAGGGCCTTCCACATGCTAGAAAAGTGAGTTACAACTGCAGTCCTTTTATCTTGAAACAGGGTTTTGCTAAGTTGTCCAGGCTGACCTGAAACTTGTGATCCTCCTGCCTCAGCTTCCTGGGTAGCTGAAATTACAGGTGTCATAAACCAGTGTACCCAACTTCACTTTAGTGTGTGTGTGTGTGTGTGTGTGTGTGTGTGTCACTGGGGATTGAGCCCAGGGGAATTCTACATCGAACCTATACCCCACCCCTGTTTTATTTTTATTTGGAAACAGGGTCTCGATAGGTTGATGCAAGTCTCACTACTTGCTGAGGCTGTCCTCGAACGTGTAGTCCTCCTGTCTCAGCCTCACAAGGACTGGGATTACAGGCATGTGCCATCATGCCCAGCTTCACTTTAATTTTTTTAAAGTATATTGTCTTAGTTAGCTTTTGTGTCACCGTGACCAAATTGCATGACAAGAACAACTTAAAGGAAGAAACGTTTATTTTGGCTCAGAGTTTGAGATGGTCAGTCTGTACTCAGCCAGCTCGAAAGCAAAAACGTTGTAGCTGCAGTGCGCCGGAGGAAAGCTGCTCAACTCATGGAGACCAGAAGCAGAGAGAGAGATATGGTCCTCAAGCCCACACCCCGGTCACCACTTCCTCCCGCCATGCCTCACCTCTGAATCTCACTGCACTGCCAACACATGAGACAGCCCATATCCAAACCATAATCTACAGCTTATCTAGCTTGGAGATTTTTCTTTTAATATTTTAAATGTCATTCTGTTATCTTCTGACTTCATAGGGTCTACTGAGATGTCAGCCTTCCATTTTATCACTCTTCTTTCGAAAGGAATGTCATTTTCCTGTGGTTATTTTTCTGTTTGTATTCAGTGTCAGCAGTTTGAATATGATGTCCCTGCATGTAGTTTTCTTTGTGTTTGTTCGGCCTAGGGTTTTCTAAGCTTCTTGGATCTGTGGTTAATATATTTCATTGGGTTTGGGAAATTCTCTACTTTTATTTCAAATTCAGGTTCTCTCTTTTTCCTCTCAGAGTCCAATGTCTGTGTGTTAGAACTTCTTGTCTGTCCAGTTTATTCCATTTTTCTTTATGTTCAATTTAGATATGGTCTAGTTCTGCTTCCTGTTGTGTGAAACTAAACCCACCCAATGTATTTTTTATTACCCACATTTTATTTTACCTTCCCTAGACATCCATTGGATTCTTTTTTTAATAGATTCTAATTTTGTCAAAATGATCTGTATTTATTCCATTTGTCCATCTTTAATTCTATTTCTTTAACATATTAATCATAATTACTTAGAAGCCTTTGTTGGTTAGCCCTTAATCTGGGTCATCTTTGATCTGTTTCTAGTGACTATTTTATCTCACGGCCATCAGTAACTTTTTCCTGATTCTTTGTTTATTTTGTAATTTTTGTATTCTATGCTGGATATTGTGGATGATACATTATAGAGTCTGTAGGTCAGGTTACTTTCCTTTAAGAATGCTGTATTTCGTTCTGATAGGCAGTTAAATTACTGGTGAAATTGTCCAGGTCTTACCACAGTATGCTTTGCGCCTTGGTGGGAGCAGGTCTGACCCAGTCTTCTCCTGACTCTTAGGACCTGGTCTTTACTCTCAGAGCATAAATATCCTGGAATAAAATGAAAGCCCAGAGTAGTATTCACTATGATCTCTTTATCCCAGCTGGGCCACACAGGGGTGGGGGTGGGGGATAGCCTCTAAAATCTCTCCTCCCAGTGACTCTTTTATAATCCATTTTCTAGTCTTGCGTTATGTTTGCACATAGAAGTTAGTCAAGGACCTGAAGGACAGGAGGGTAACGTTTAACAAAGTTTGCAGTTTCTCCCCGTGGCTGTGTCCTTTCCAGTCCCTAGGGGCCCCTCTCAAATCCTAGTCACCGTCACAGCCCCAACGCCAGTCAGTTCCTGCCAACCAGCAGACTATTGTTCTCTGTCTAAACCCTACTTTCTGGGCTTCAACAAGGAAAATACCCTCAGAGAGAAAACTGGGGCAAATGTGGGTTTAGCCCCTATATTTCCCGTTTCTCGAGGACCAAACTTTGCTTTGATTGCTGTCCAGTGACTGGAAATAGCCATTTAGTATATTTACCCCAGTGTTGATAGTTGTTTATGGCTGGAACTGAAAATCCTCTTCCATATTCTTTTATCAATTTAGACATCACGTCCTCTGAGAAACCGCTTGGACCTTCCTTTCTCATTGCTAGATTCGCATTTCACAATTGCAGGAGAGTAATTGTGTTTCTTCGTCTTTCTTCCTGAAGTTAGGGGTGAAGCAGTCCTCAGAGAACATACCTGAAAAGACTAAATTAATGACTTAAACCTCTGCAGGTAACACCAACATACAATGCATAATATCCATATTCTTCTCCTGGTATGAAGGACTAAAGATTAAGTTGAACTGACTTTTCCAGGATGGAATTTTGTTTGAACAATATTTATTAAGCATCTGTTCGGAAGTTCCACTAGAATCTGCAATATATTAGTATGCACAAACATGGTTTCACTCTCAGTAACTCGCAGAGCAGTTGAGGAGGCAGTACTAATATCCTTGAAATAATTTAAAACAACACAGGACAAAATACGAGCTGGCATTAATTATAGTCATCCTTGTGAGGTCACTTTCTCCATGGAGGCTTTCTGGATCCTTCTTCTAGCCTAAAGTGACCTTCCCCTCCCCAGGCCTTCTCTCTGCTAGCACATGTCACTTCCACTGTCTGTCACCTTAGAGTCGCTTGGTCCCACCATCTCCCCACAGCATGAGAGCGGCCTCACTCACCCCAGAAATCCAACCAGACTTCCAAAAGAGAAATCCCAGGCCTGGGGCCTCTGGGCAGGCTTCATAGAAGAGGGGCATTTGAACAGGGTCTTTGAGGTTGGACACTGATACACAGAAAAATGTGATAGAGTCAACTCCTGGTTGCTTTTGCTGGTCAGCATGAGGCCGGGAGGACTGTAGGAAAGAGCTGGTGCCTCGGTGGGCAGGGTCACACCCTTCACGGCCACTGCCCCTGGCCCAGTGAGTTCACGCCATGGCCCAGATGAGAGACACAGAGAGAGCAGCCCTGGGCCCCAGGGAGCTGCGCCACATGCAGAGTGTCCAGGAGCACCCTGCCTTTCAGGAATTCCTGTCCCCACTTGCATGGACCTCCCCATAAATCCTACTTGACTGCTTCTCTCCCTGCTTCCTCTGCTGGCCCCACTCCCCCAGCCTGCACCTTCCGAGAGTTGAGTTAAGACAGAGGACCCTCTGGTGTTTATCTGGAGAAGAGAGGTTGATGGCAATGCCATTTGGGGGGTGCCGGGTGACCGTCATGCTCCAGTGGGGTGTGTTGGTTCAGCTCCATGCCTGGGGCACTTTGAAGGATGGATAAGAGCAGGGGTGTGAAACACAAGGCTCTGCCACGTGGGGGAAGGCCCTGGGGCATGTTCTCTACCTTTCCGAAGGTCTCTGCACTCGAGAATCAAATGGGAATGGACCCTCCTATCTCAGGGTGCCGGGCAAGGTCAAAAATGCCCAATGCGTGGATGCATTTTGTAATCAGCAAAGCAGGAAATGACAAGTGAGTTGCTTGCAGCTGCAAGCAGCAGACCTGAAACCAGGCAGCTGGCCACATGGCTGAGGGGCTCCCTGCCTCCTGGCGCAGACCCGGTTGCCAGCCCTAAGGCAGAGCATGCGCACCTGGGCTGTGTCTCTAACAGAGCTCCCTGGAGGCTCCAGCAGGGACACGGGGCCCCTTGAGGTTCACCATCCCCACCTAGGGCTTCAGATAGGGGCACGTCAGAGGGGAAGAACATCACTCCCCAGCCCCTGCCCCCCAAACCAGGCCCCAGCATTGTCTCAAAAAAGAGCCTGCCAGCTGGGCGTGGTGGTGCACGTCTGTAATATCAGTACTTGGGAGGCTGAGACAGGAGGGTCACAGGCTCGAGGCCAGCCTCAGCTACTTAGTGAGGCCCTCCTTAACATAGTGAGACCCTGTTTCAAAATAAAGAATAAAAAAAAAAAATACGGCTGAGGGTATAGCTCCAAGGTAGAATGTCTCCCCCCCCAAAAAGAAGAGCCTACCAGCTGTCCCCCACTGCAGGCACTGATAAGACAGGCCCCCTTTACCAGGGATGAGCCTCCTCACACCTCAAGTCCACAGGACCCTGAGTGAGAGTCTGGGGCTGAGGGGACAGGCCTGGTGTAGCGGCCACTTTACATTCTTAACCCTTCGCCTTCTGCCCGCCACGTCCCGACTCCCAGCTCTAACCAGGCCAAGCCGACTGCAGTGAGGATCCAGACATCTTGAACAGCTTCTCACACGCTTTGGTTTCAGCAACAAAAACAATGCTCACTGACACAAAAAAGGAAAGAGAAAACAAATTCCTGTGGGGCTGAGTGTTCTCTGCCCCTGCTTTTTAAGCCCTTGTGTGTTTTCAGAGAAATTCAATCCACATGACTCTAATGCATTTACATTGAAGTTATCAAGTCAGTTGCTCTAAGACCATTTGATGTCCTGGGAGCTCAGTGCAGTTGGCGGAGGCCTCTCTGAGCCTTTGGTCCTTCTCAGCAGGAAGCCTCCTGGTGCTGAGAAGAAACAGAGCTGGGCCCCACAAGTCCCCAGCTTATCCTGGAAACTCTCACCCTGGAAGAGAAAGAAGCTTCAGCCCTCTGCAAGGCAGAAAGCTCTGGCTCCTTCCCTCCAGGGTGTCAGGAGCAGGAAGAGGACACTGCAGCCCTCTGTGGGCTTTAGGAACAAGAGGCCACAGTGAACTATGGGTACAGGTTTAGGGACATGAGCGACTCCTAAGGGGAGTGGGTGTATCCTCATATTACGTGCAAAGCACCTGAGATTCCAAGAGAGAACACAGTAAGTGTCTGAGACAGGTCTGGGGCCCAATCACTGCAGGGCAGGAGCAGCCCCCCCAACTCTGAGGTTGGCCAGAACCTATAGCTTTCCACTGCTGTGCCCTCCCTGCCAGCCACACTGCTGGCGCCAGGGGAGCCAGGGCTGTGGTGTCACCAGGGCCCAGCACTGGTCAGACTCACCCAACTGTGTGGGAAGAACAGGTGCTGACCTAGCTGGGAAGAGGCATGTGCTCACAGAGCCTGATCCCAGTGACCGATGCCCAGAGACACACGCAAAAGAACCTGGGGAGCTCATGCGAGGGCGTCAGCTTCCAGCCTGGCAGAGGGAACCAGGAGAGGGTCGTGAAGCTGGGCCTTCTGTGTGCAGAGGAGAAGAAGGGAGCACAGTGTGGTGTGGGGGGACAGTGTGGGTAAGAGGAGAAAAGAAGAAGCCCTTTAGAGAAAGGACATCATCCGTTGAGGCTGGAGGAGAAGGCGCAGAAAACAGAGCAATGAAGCCAAAAGCCGAGAGGGCGAGGATCAGTACCACAGGGGCTCAATACCAGAGTGAGGGGACTGTATCTGGGAGGCAGTAGGGAGCCATTGGAGGTTTTAGAGCAGGAGAGTGGTTTGCCAGAGTGGTACTTTAGGGTCATTGATTTAGCTACTGCATGGAGGATGAGATTGAGGGAGGAGACCTTGGAGGTGAGGAGGCCGGAGAAGTCTAGGTGAGCCAAGGAGCATGCTCAGGCGAAACGCAAGGGCTTCAGAGTGAGGCCTGCTTTATGAGCACCAATAGTTCATTCATTCACTCATTCATTCATTCATTCATTCAATTAATACCCTTTGAGTACCTGTGCTAGGTCCTGGGAGTTCACTGCTGAACACCGTTGCAAAGTTCTACCCCGTGGGGCTTGTCTTTGAGTGGAGCGAGATCTACAGTCCGTTCATCATCTGTGCAATGGGGAAGCATTAAGCCAGGAGTGGTGGTTGGGGTGAGCGCTGCTACTCTCTGCACGCTGTCAAGGAAGACCTCAGTGACAACACGACAGTAACTAGACACCCAGAGGAAAGCAGGAACCTGTGATAATCGTGGGTGTCTGCGCAGTCTCCCAGGCGGAGGAACAGCAAAGGCCCTGGGGTGGGGGAGCATGCTTGTGCCCAGGGACCCACAGTGGCTGGAGCAGGGCGGGCCAGGGCAGGAACAGAGGCAGCAGGGCCGCTGGTTCGAGAAGAGGAGGGACTGAGGGCAGGTGCTGCCGGCTGGGAAGATAGTGGTATCCTTAATACAAAAGCAAAATCCAGCAGCAGGGTACAGGCTTTGTGGCAACTGTGAGCTAAGCTTTGGACCCATCAGTTCAAAACATCCAAGGGTCTTCTGGGTGCAGGTGGCCAGCAGCAGGCACAGGGCCTTCGGCCGGGCGGGAGCTCAGAGCCAAGACCCAGATGTGCATCAGGAGTACAGCATTGCCTGGGGATGAGGGAGCAGGGCAGGAAGATTAGCAGGAGGACCATGGGTTCAAGTTGGGAGGAGGGGAGCAGGTGACAACCGAGACCCCTGGGCCCCAGGCTGTTCATTGCCACAGCTAGCTGAGACGAACAGCCACTCCTTCCCTTCCCATTTCCTTTTTCCTTCTCCTTGCCCATTTCCCACCCTAACCCTAACCTCCCCCTTCCCCTGATCCCCTCCCCCACTGCCCCTCGTCCTCCACTCCCTCTTTGCCGCCTCACACAAGTCTCCAATGGAGACGGGACAGGGATTGGGGTGGCCAATCAAGGGGTGGCAGTCATTAGTCTCATCAGCCTCACTTGTACCTGTGAGGGCAGAGGAGGCCCAGGAACCTGGCCAGGCTTCCTGGGGGCTTGGGCGCTCCTGGAAGGGTGCAGTGCCTGCAGACACCAGGCTGGGGCAGGGGAGAGTGTGCTCACTGGCAGGGAGGTGAAGGAGCCAGGAGGAGGGGGAGGAGGAGGAGGGGGAGGGGGAGGAGGAGGAGGCCTGCACCACTACACCTGGCTGGCATTTGTCTCTTATAATGGCTTTACCTACTGCCCTTCATAAAGAGCAAATCTGCATTTCACTAAAGTCTTCCATGTTTAACTCCAGAGGTCTACTAAGAGAGGAACTTCAGGTAATTGAAGGTAACCCATAAGCCAGGCGTGGTGGCGCATGCTTATAATACCAGTACTTGAGAGGCTGAGACAGGAGGATTGCAGGTTTGCAGCCAGCCTCAGCTACTTAGTGAGGCCCTGTTTCAAAATAAAGAATAAAAAATAGGACTGGGGGTGTAGCTCAGAGGTAGAATGACCTTGAGTTCAATCCCCAGTTCCGCAAAAAAAAGTAAAGTAAAATAAAATAAAAAGGTAACCCATAAGGGGTATACTCACAAAAATCAACTGTCCAGCCTAGGCCCAGGACCTTCCCTCCTCTCCCAGCTCCAAGCCATGCCAGCTCTCACTTGTGGCAGATAAAATGAAGGAACATCCGAGGGGCATCTCACTGTGGGGCAAGTCTAGCTTCAAACTCACACAAGACTGGATTTCCCTCCCAGCCTGGCCTTTTTCCAAGCCTTGGGAGCTTGACATATCACATTCAGTTTCTGGACCATGGATCTCCAGCTATATCATGGGCACAGTGAAACAAACCCCAAATGATTCTTAGAAGGAAGAACTAGGAGGTGATGTGTAGAATGCCTATTGGGACAGAAGCTGGATGAGTTAGCGCCCTGTGCTGGCCTCCTTGCCCACCAGAAGTGGTATGGTGTCCAGGAAGAGGCTTCGAGGAAAGGGCCCCAAGAGCTGTCGTTAGGGTAAAATGATAATCTTGTCCAAGCCTGTCCCCCTTCCTCAGCAACTGTCAGGCCCGAGGCAGCCTGGCCCCTGTTGCTGCGGAAATCTCATTGAGGAATATACCACACTCTCTCCTGACTCAGGACCCCAGAGCAGGCTCCCAACACCGCAGCACATAAATGCCCTCTGCTATTTTCCCTTGGAACAAATAAAACCCACACCATGATTCATTCTGGTTAGAGGATAACTCACTACAGAAGCAAAGCCCGGGATAGGATGACAGCGCCCAATACAAGAAAGCTAGAGGGAGGGGGAGCGAGAGAGAAGTGCACTGGGGGAAATGCTGGCGCAAGGCCCCAGGCCACGCAGACCCTGGCAGGCACAGAGGAGAGGAGAGAGGGGCCCACAGAGGAGCAGAGGGGGACGCCAGGCAGTCATCCTCGCCAGGAGCACCTTCAGGCCCTCAGAAGCATAAAGAAGCACTGGAAAGAGCCAAGAGGACCTGCAGCCCTGCAGCCGGCATGAGCTCTGCATGTGCATTTAAGATACAGCTTGCAAGCCAGGTACATGGTACATGCCTATAATCCAGGACCCAGGAGCCTGAGACAGGAAGATGGCAGGTTTGAGGCCAGCCTGGGCAACTTAGCAAAATCCCCATTTCAAAAATAAAAAAGGGCTGGGGTGTAGCTCAGCAATAGAATGCACTTGAGTTCAATCTCCGGTACCAAAACAACAACACAAAGATGCAGTCTGCTAATGGCTGCCAAGACTCCTGGAATCGTCAGCAGTTTGTTTCGTGTCTCTTCTCTTCTCTTCTCTTCTCTTCTCTTCTCTTCTCTTCTCTTCTCTTCTCTTCTCCTCTTTCTTCCTCTCTCTCTCTCTCTCTCTCTCTCTCTCTCTCTCTCTCTCTCTCTCTCTCTCTCTCCCCCTGTCCCTCTGCCAAACCAACACAGGAAAGTCTGGGCCTGGAAGAGTCTATCAGTGAGGGCAGGTAACTTCTGGTACACACACACTGGTGGCCATAGAACATCCTTAGTGCTGAACTCCGCAAGGCCAAGGCCAACCACTGCATGCTTTATGGGTAAGAAGATACATAATCTCCGTAGTGGAAACATTGAAAAGAAAATCTCCTGGTTACTAACCTCCGAGAAAGAAAATAAATTTAATTTGGGCAGTTCAGGGAAGCCAGAGAGATTTGCCCACTCAGCATTTTCTTCACCCGCCTCTTCCCACCCCTGCAGCCCGCGGGCTCCTCTGGCTCTGAAGCCAACGCCATGCATTCTGTGACTCTGACATCCATCTTAAGTCTAACGCAGGAGAGGGAAGGGGAACACCTCACATAAGAACGAAGCTGAAACTCACTCCTGCATCTTCAGTGGGTTCCATGATTCCACTGGTTTCCATGTTCAAGGCAGAGCGCTCTGACCCATAACCCGTGAATTCTGTACCCACAGATTCAACCGACTGCAGATTGAAAACATTATGGGGGGAAAACACATCTGTACTAAATATGTATGGTCTTTCTTGCCATCATTCTCTAAATGATACATTGTAGGAATCATTTGCATAGCATTTACATTGTATTGGCAAACATAAGTAATCTAGAGATGACTTAAAGCATATGGAATGACGTGCACAGGTTATATGCAAATACTATGCCATTTCTTTATTTCGAAACCAGGTCTCACTAAGTTGTGGAGTGCCTCACTAGGTAGCTGAGGCTGGCCGCGAACCCGGATCCTCTGGTCTCAGCCTCCCGAATGCTGGGATTACAAGCGTGCGCCACCACGCCTGGCTAATACTATGCCATTTCACGTGGGAACTTGAGCATCTGCGCGTTTTGGTACCCACAGGGGTCCTGGAACCAATTCCCCTACAGATACCAAGGGATGGCTACACCCTGCTTTAATGGTTTCTTCGCATTTTATCTGCAGTTATCATAGCTGACACTAGAGGGCACAGGGTGGCTGGGCACCAGCTCCTCTATGGGTCAGAGGCTTCCCACGGCTGACCCCAATCCCAGGCAGCACAAGCTTCATTCAGTTAGACTATACAGCAAGAAACACAGAGCTTTGTGCCCAAGACCACAAAGTACAATGTGCATGTTTTAAGGCTATACACAATTAGGAAACAAATCAATATACTACACAGGCCTTCCTCACTAATCTTAACTGTGATCAATCACAGTTTTCCCCAGGCTTGGGTAGAATACCTCTCTCTAACTTTCCCAGACTCCTTCTGAAGAATGAAGCCCTCCCTGGGGTTTTGAATTTCCCTCGAGCTTCTCTCTCGGAGCCTTCTCTTGCTCACAGGTGTGATCTCACAGCCAACAGTGAGGTGCTGTTACTGACCGGAGGCCTTCTCGACAAGGCCGTTGTGGTTTTCTGTTGGGTTTCCAAAGCCTCCCCACTGTCCCTCTTGAATTTGTTCTTCCTGCTGAAGCTGTGATGAGTCACCCTGAGCCAATAATTCAGAGAGGCATGGAGAGAGGAAAAACCAATGAACAGAAATGGAAACTGAGATGGGAAAAGGAAAGAGGGAAAGAGAAGACGGGGTGGAAATAAAGAGTTTAAAAGAGGGCAAAGAGGGAAGGCAGGCTGTGCACCCCGAGGGTAGGACTTGCCTCTTACTCACTCTGCTTCTTTGATGGGCCGCACAAGGAAGGAGAAAGAAAGTGAAAAAGGTTCTAGAACTCTAGATGTGACCAAAACTAAGTCTCGGGAAGCCCAAAGCTGGACATTCTTGTTATACAGGGACTGGGGACTGCGGCCCCTATGGGGGAGAGGTTGAGACTTCTTGTCCTTTTCTTTCCCTTGCAAAGCTCAGAGGGGCCCAGTCAAGGGGAGCAGGTAGGCGATAGGTGGGGAGGAGGGCACTGGCCCAGCCCAGACAGGTCACCCGGGGCATGGCTCCTCTACCTCCTTCCAACTGCTGAGCCACTGGCTGACTCTGTCCCAGAAGGACGTTTCCAAAAACCTGACAGACTCCACTCCCCCATGGTACAAGTTAGTCCACAGCCTTTCGTTTCTTCATGGCTTCTCAAAATAAGAACAATTCTGCAAGAATAGCCATTAGTCATGACCCAGAGGGAGAAGAGGAAAGTCAATCTGAACTTTGACCCAGGCAGAAAGTTCTTTGAAGGAGGCTGCAGGACCCATGATTCCCAGGTGCTCTGTTCTCCTGCAGCCCAGCTGCTCCCAGGGGAAGAGGCAGGCCCAGGAGCCGCAGCTGAGCTGGCTGGTGACTTGGTTCCCTAGTGAACTCTATCAGATTATTCCTTCATGCATCAATTTATTTGCTTATTCATTTAAAGTCCTGTGAAAATAGATGAACACATGTCCCAGTGTTTGGTAGCTTTTCTCTTTTTTTGGTGCTGGGGAGCCAACCCCACGGGGGCCTCACACATGCTAGCCAAGGGCTCTACCACCAGGCTAACCCCATCTTGATTCTTTACTGGGTGTCCTGCCCCTTCCTGGGGTGACCAGTGTTCTTCACTATCCCAAAGCCCGGTGCTTGCCTAACACAATGCAGGGGCTCCCCAAATCTGGGAAGGCTAACAAAGAAGACAGATTTCCCAACCAAGTCCACGGATCGACAGAATCTCTCCCACTGGTACCTGGGGATCTAGGTTTTTAAACATCCCCAGGCGAGTCTAAAGCCAGCGCAGGCCCGGAACCGCCAGCCTCATCCTTTGCAAGAGGTCAGTGAGGGCTCAGAGACTCAGGTCAGAAGTCTCCAGACTGACGTTGAGAGGGACCCTCAGAGCCCAAATCCAGAGGGATGACCAACGACAGGAATTCAGAGACCCCAGAAAGCAGGTGAGGACACCTTATGAGGGGACAGTGTGACGCTTGTCAACGTGTGTAGGCATCTAACCATATGTCTGTACTTGGAGCTACTTTAAATAGGGTTCTCTGGACAAGAGAAGGGAGAAAGGAGGGGATTGGGGGTGTCTGATAGGCACGGGGCAGGTGCTGAGGGCAGCTCTGCAGAGGTAAAGATTTTTCCATCCCTCTGCATCCATCCAGGCACAGCCTTCACTGTAGAAGTCACTTTAGAAATGATACACCAGGTCCCAGCACCCTGCTTGGACTCCACTGTCATCCCTGGGCTCAGCTCCCCTCCGCCCTCCAAGTGGCAGGAATCCTTGCACAAGCCCCTCCCAGCCCGCTCCAGGAAGCCTTCCCAGAGGGCCAAGTGGGAGCCCCTCCTCAGTGCCCCCCCTTCCCGGCACCTGTTTGCACCCAATCATGGGCAGGTGTAGGTCCCTCTGTGCTGGGCAGACTAAGGCGAGGACTGTGCTCCTGGTGCCAGAAGTGCTCCACAGAGTGCTCTGCCCTGAACCCGTCTGGGCCCCTCAGCTGCAGATGTGGAAACGGAGGCCCAGAGAGGCCAGGTGACTCGCCCAGGTCATTAACTGGCTGAGTTAACCACAAACACGGCGGCCGGACCTGGAATGAAAGGTGCCTGCCTTTTGGCCCCCAGGTCCTCTCCTCTTTTTGTGTGGTTGGTGGAAAGGGCACTAGACGCACTGGGGACCCAGAGTGCCCCAATTGTCCCCTAGCCTCTGCCGACTGTGGTTTGGGGAAACCCTGACAGTCCTCAGGCCTTGCTTTTCCCATCCAATGGAGATGGCTTTCCTCGCCCGCCCGGCACCTCCTGGCGTGGGGACGATGGGAAGAGCTGATGGGCTCAGGCCTCAGCCTCACTGTAAACTGCAGGAAGCATGGCTGCCCAGAGGGAGAGCAGGGAATCCGAGGCCCCAACCTTGCTACCAAGTGTAGCCGAGGCAGTCAGACCCGCGCAGACCAAGAAACTAAAACTACACATTCCACTGAGAAACATCTGTCCAAACTATTGCTGAGTTCATGTTTCATTTTCAGAGGAGAGAGTTGTTATGAAACTGAAAGAAAACCCCTGAGATGACTTGAAAAACAAGCCACAGTTTATTGGGCATTTTGCAAAGAGAAGGGGGTGGGGGAGGGTTTACCCTGTGTGCTCAGCCCCTCTGTGCAGAGAACAGACTGAGGACACCTCCCTGGGAGAGCAGGACCCAGGGCACACCAAGGACTAGTGTCTACCTGCAAAGCTCAGCTCCCAGCTACACCCCAAGAAACAAAATGAAGACTCAGCTTGTCCTTGTGAAATGAGCAGCCACCTCCATAATTGTTCACTTACTCACTCAACAATTATTGGGCCTTGACTGTGTTCAAAGTGCCTTGACCAGCATGGAGGGGAGATTTAAAAACATGTCTGCCTCTCTCTCTCTCTCTCTCTCTCTCTCTCTCTCTCTCTCTCTCTGCAAATTATCACCAGAGAGTAAAGACACAAGAGAGGCATGGGCAAAGCATCATGAGAGAGCTTTGGGCTGAGAGCTCAAGGAAGGCTCCTTGGGGAAGAGGCACTGGGGGGACAGGGCAGACAACTGGGTTGAGAACTTCCAGTGGGGTCACTGTCCCTCACTCTCCACTCTTCCCATTCTGAATACTTCTGCAATTTAGGAAAAGATGACTGGAAGCTGAGCTGAACCCCAAGATCGCCAGCAGCAATCCAGAAACCAAGTTTGTGCAATCCACATTCTTGGCGATGCTTGTCAACATGCCAGGGGCCATCAGCACACCCAGTGCCCAGAGTGCCCACGAGGCTCAGGGCTGCACACAGCTACCTGTGCGGGGAAGCATCTTTATTGATTGGTATTGATAAAAGTTCCGTGCAACAGAAAATTTTCCTGAACAGACCTAAACATCTATCAATAGGAGAAGGCTGAAAGCATTAGGTTCCCATCAGTAGTAGCATGGCTAGAAGTGTAACTCTGGGCAACCACTGGAAAGAAAGAGGCAGGACTGTACTGTCTAGCAGTACCTGGCCCCCACCCCTGGCCTCTGAGGTGCCCTGAGCAAGGGAGCAAAGGAGGTTCTCGCCCAAAGCTGCCATCCTTTCTTCCCACCTACAGTTCCCTCTGCAACTGAGGGGCCTCACACGTGCAGACTCCCCTGAGTCCCCTGGAGTCTCTGGCATATAGCCACTCCTTGGCTCACACCATCAGTGCTGTGATCCTCCAGCAGAAAGACCTGGGAAAGCCAGCCTGGGCTGATTAGGCAGGGAACACTCAGAGTGGAGACATGAGCTCTTGGTGTCCTGTCCCCTTGGCCTCTGGGACTCCTCACTCCCTAAGAAGAGGCAAAGCCCAGAAAAGGATGGAGTAGGGCCCATCGCAGTGTCTAAGGATGTCACTGACATGGAGAGGTGTCCACACCCACACGTCAAAGAATCAAGTGGAAAAGTATGTTATAGAACCACATGCAAGCGGGACCTGGTGGCGCACGCTTGTAATCCCAGCATTTGGGAGGCTGAGACCGGAGGATCCGGGTTCTCAGCCAGCCTCAGCTACCTAGTGAGGCCCTCCGGAACTTAGTGAGACCCAGTTTCAAAATAAAGAATAAAAAATAGGGCTGGGGGTGTAGCTCTAAGGTAGAACGCCCCTGAGTTCAATCCCCAGCACCGCAAAAAAAAAAAAAAAAAAAAAAACCCCACATGCATAGAATGGTGCCAGTTTTCACATCCTTGCATCTGCCCAGAGGATCGATCATCTGCACCCCATGCTGCTGATGGCGGTTTGCTAGAGTGGGCTGGGTTAGAAGGCTGGCGAGGCCTTTCCAGTTTTACTTTGCACAGATCCGCAGCACGGACACTATATAACAAACACAGATTATATCTATTATCTAAAAATGAGAGAGAGAGAATGTGTGTGTTTTACTGGGGATTGAACCCAGGGACATTCTACCTCTGAACTACACCCCTAGCCCTATTTTGTTTTTTATTTTGAAACAGGGTCTCACTAAGTTGCTAAAGGCCTTGCTACTTGCTAAGTTGCTGAGGCTGGCCTTCAACCTGTGATCCTCCTGTCTTTGTCTCCCAAGTACTGAGATTACAAGCGTGCACCACCACGCACAGGTGAATCATACTTTTTAAATGTTAGTACTCTCTGAACTTATTAGAGTAGATATTTCTTACATGCTTTCTTATAACCAGAAAATAAATACATAAATAGATTCTAGGACCATTCTGGACAGGTGAGGAAGTGGCTGTGGTCATGAGTCCAAAGGGAGTAACAGTTGAGAAGGGCTTCATCAGCTGTCTGGAGGGGCTCCTATCTGCTTCCTTGGTAGATCCTTCAAAGAAGCTCCCCCAGTCCTGCCTGCCCATCTAGAGCTTCTGAAAATACAGATTCCTGGGCCCTGTCTCAGACTGACTTGAATCAGAACCTCCTGGAGAAGAGGCCCAGGAGCCTAGAACTCCCAAGAGGATTCTGAAGACCAGCAAGGTTGGGGACCGCTGCCCCTCGAACCCCTGGAGGACAGCACCGAGGCTCGGGGTAGGTCTCCGCTTGGTTTCAGCCACAATGTGGAGTCCGCTGTTCCTCTGCTGGGGTTTGCCCCACTCTCCCAGCTGGGCCAAAAGGGATTAGAAGACAGAAGTAGCTGTGGTCACTAGCCCCCAACTGCGGCCCATCAGTCATAGTCATGTGACCTGCGGGATGCTGAGCTAGTTCCTCCAACCACTCTACTTTGGGCCCTACTCTGTGCCCCATGCCGTTCTGGGTGTGGGGTGCCAACCTGCAGGTGCAAACCCAAACACAGGTGCTAGCTCCCTTGCAGCCTGAATTCTACAGAGGAGAGGACGCTGGAAAGGCGCTTGAAGTACAGCGAGGAAGGTGAGGCGGGCCGGTGAGATGGGGGACAGGTGGCAGGAAGCCCCTGGGGAGGCGGCCTTGGAGATGAGCCCTAAGCAGTGACTGAGAAGGATCACAGTGTTCATTCCTAGCAGCTGCTGTGGAAGCAAGACACAGGCCAGTGCGAGGGAGCCTCGGGAGGCGTGGTAGGAGGGCGGGGTTTCTGGAATGGATTTAGGGCTTTGCACCCAGAAAGGGTGGCCATGCCTCTGCTTCCCCTGGTAAGCATTCCCACGCCTCTCACACTGAGGCATGCCTCCCAGTGCCTGGAGGGCTACAGAGACGCAGATGCAGGGCCTGCCTCAGCTTCCTGGTTCCAGGGTGGTCTGGGCTGCGGCCCAAGCTCCCAGGAGGCTGACACTGCTGGTCTGGGAGCCACCATGACAACCAGTTTGCAACTGCCTCCTGGCCTGCCTGTCCTCCATCCAACCGGAGGCCTGATGAAGGCAGGAGGATATCATGGTCACCATCCTGCCAGTGCTTGGTGCACTACTGAGAGCTCAGGAAATGCTTATGGATCCATGAATAAATGAGGGCGTGAACCATCAGTCACAGAAAACAGCATAAGCAAGGCTCTTAGAACAGAATAAGCCCTGTGTATATCTCTAAGGGTTATCAAAGCCAGACATGGTGGTGCACGCTTGTAATCCCAATACTTGAAAGGCTAAGACAGAAGGATCGAAAGTTCTCAGCCAGGCTCAGCTACTTAGTTGAGGCCTTCTGCAACTTAGTGAGATCCTGTTTCAAAATAAAGAATAAAAAATAGGGCTGGCCAGGTGTGGTGGCCCACGCTTGTAATCCCAACATTTGGGAGGCTGAGACAGGAGGATCTAGGTTCTCAGCCAGCCTCAGCTACCTAGTGAGGCACTCCGCAACTTAGTGAAACCCTGTTTCAAAATAAAGAATAAAAAATAGGGCCAGGGGTGTATAGCTCAGACATAGAATGCCCCTGAGTTCAATCCCCAGTACCGCAAAAAAAAAAAAAAAAAAATAGGGCTGGGGGTGTAGCTCAGAGGTAGAAGTCCCTGGGTTCCAACCCCAGTAGTAGAAAAAATATATATAGATAGATAGATAGATAGATAGATAGATATCAAGACACAGAACAGTAGGACACACACACACACACACACACACACACACACACACACACACACACACACTGAGAGATTTAATATAAGGAATTATTCTATGTGATATGGAAGCAGGCAAGTTCCAAGCCCTGTAGATCACTCAGGAGGCTTGGTGGTAGCCAAGTGTGGTGGCACGTGCCTAATTAACCCAGTACTTAGGAAGCTAAGACAGGAGTATTGCAGGTTCAAGGTCAGCCTCAGCAATTTAGCAAGACCCTTGGCAAGGTAGAGAGACCCTGTTTCAAAATAAAAGGGCTAGGATGTAGCTCAGAGGTAGAATGCCCCTGGGTTCAATCCTCAGTATCAAAAAAACGGGGAGCGAAGGAGGAGAGCAGCAAGCTGATCCAGGAAAGCTATTTCTGTTCAAGTCAGAAAGCAGGAAAAATCTGACATAGCCAGGAATGGTGGTGCATGCCTGTGATCCCAGTACTTGGGAGGCTGAGACCGGAGGATCGCAGCAAACAGTGAGAGCCTCAGCAACTAAGTGAGATTCTCAGCAAACTAGTGAGACTGTTTCAAAAAAAAACAACAATAAATACAAGGACTGGGTATATACAGCTTAGAGGTAGAATATCCCTGGATTAAATCCCTAGGACCACAATAAAAAATTAAAAAATAAAAATAAAAATAAAACCCTGACATTCCAGTTCAAATGCAGTCAGGTGGAAAGAATTCTCTCACTCTGAGGAGGGTTAGTCTTTTCAATTCTAACCAGCTTTCAACTGATTGGACAAGGCCCGCTCACAGAATAGCAGACAATCTGCTTTATTCCGTCTACAGACTTAAAGGTTAATCCAGTACAAAACGCTCTCATGGAAATACCCAGATAATGTTTGACCAAATATCTAGGTGCCCTGTGGCCCTGTCAAATTGATATATAATTAACCATCATGGTATGTGTTTAGCACACACACAAAGGATTCCCATCATGGATGAAGGTTTTATGGTTTTATAGAAGCAGGGAGAGTAAAGATGTCCTGGCAAACTGGGGGCCTCGTTTTCTTGCCCCCCAGGAGTTCAGGCCCTTCCAGGTGTCTGAGCCACACGGAACCACAAGCCCCTGCGGCCAGCCCAGGAAGATCTGCAGGACCCACCCCAGCCAGAGGCCCTGGGCCTGCTGTGCTCAGCACTTCCCCAGCCCCATCTTGAACGCATTAGCCCCGGGCTCACACTGGCTGGAGGAGATTACATTTTCCATGGAGAGAGAGGGAGAGGCGGGGAATAGTCTCTCCTTTGTTCCCTCAGTTCTCAGCCCAACAAACCCCCTCCCCATGCCCCTATCTGATTTCAGAAAACGAAAATGCAGCCAGGAGAGAAATGGGGCAAAAGACCTGTGCAGTTGAGAGTGCAGGGTGCCGGGAGAGGAACAGGTGATGAGGGGTGCGTGAGAGGAGAGGAGTGAGGGGCACCCCTGGCTATGGAGAGGGCAGTCCCTCGCCCCCATCCTGGGCTCTGAGTTTCCAGGTTCTTCACAGTGGTGAAGAAAGCACTGGACTTGGAGTCCTGGCTCTGAAACTGACCCCTTTGAAGGCCCAGAATGTGGATGTAATAAGAACTGCCCTGCCAGCCTCAAAGCTATCCTGGTGGTCAAAGTATAATGCTGTTAAATTGCATTGAAGATGATGCATTAAAATGAATTGGATAATCAGTGATCATTGGCTTTCCTGGGATATGAGATCTAGGCCTTCCAGAGAGGGACCACAACGTTGTCCAGAGAGGAGACTGAGCCCACATTTGGCCCTTCCTAGACAGCCCCTCTGCTGGCCTCTCTGCTCAGGACCTCCTTGTTCCTTCCTCAAGCATCCAGGGGTTTTAGTGCTCTGGCTCCAGGCTTCCAGCGCCCGCTGGGGAGCCAAGCTGCCCACACCTGTCCACCAAACACAGTCAATAAAAGGCCTGACTGGGCCCACAGCCCCTGCCTCTGGGCCCCCACCCTCCATGGCTGGAGGAAGCACTGACCTGGGAGGTAGGACACCATGCACCAGCCACTACGGCTGCCCCAGACCTGAGATCCAGCTCTGGCTTGCTGTGGCCCCCATGCCTCGTCCACAGCTGGCCCCAGGAAACTTCCCCCCAGCTCTCAAGGTCTCTAGTCCAGTTGCCAGGTAACTGGAAACATCTGGTGCGCAGGGTTCCCTCTCCCAGTGGGATGCACACAGAACAAAAGAGTTTCTGTTCCCATAAGGCTGGGCTGGGGGACGGCTTTATGCATTCAGTTAAACAACAAGGAGAAATAATGTACATGGGGTCAGTGGTCCCGCCCACCATCGCTCAGTAAACACAGTCCGCAGCTGGAGCAGTAGGGGGACATGACTCCTCCTCCTTCACTTGTCTGAGTTGCCATGTTTCTCTTACAGCATGGTAACGTGTGGGACTTCTAAAGGTAATTTTAACTGTTTGCTTTTTTTGTTTGTTTGCCTTATACACACTAAAAGTGAAGATGTTTTTAGTTATAAATACATGAAAACTCAATTCAAATAGACTTAACAGTACAAGGCAGTTATTGCCCAGATATCTTTGTGTGTGTATGTGTGTGTGTGTGCAGGGCATACGCATGTGTGAAAGTAGGGATCGAATCTAAGGCTGTTCTATTTCTGAGCTACAGCACACACACACCCTGCCCTATTTTATTTTTTTATTTTGTAACAGGAGCTTGCTAAATTGCCAAGGCTAGCCTCAAACCCAAGATCCTCCTGTCTCAGCCTCCCAAATACTGGGATTACAGGTATGTGCCAGCAAGCTTGGCTCTGCCCATATATCTTAAATGCCCAGCAGTAGTGTGGGTTTCAGGTACAGCTTGATCCAAGGGTTCACAATATCATCAAGACTTCGGTTCCTTTCCCTGATACTTGCCTGAGCCCTCCCACGCTCAGTGTACCAGCTCACGTCCCTCATCATTACAAGGTGGCTGCCACCGGCTTCAGGCCTGGCAGCCACACGCTATTGCATCCAGAGAAGAGACTGCTTGCTCCTTACATCCAAGAAGTCCTGGCATGTTCTCTGACTGGAGTAACTGGAGTCACGAGCCCAACCGACTCAGCCACAGTCACTTACAGGTAAAACTGGCTCAGCCTGAGCTGTGTGCCTCATCCATGGAACTGAGAATGGACCTAGATTCCCTGGACCCCCCCCCCCAAAAAAAATGAGGACCATAGGAAGGAGGTGAGGAAACCAGGACAGCAATCCACACAGACTCCAGAACAGAAGCGGTCACCCCGTGAAACCTCTATGCATGGAAAACACTTTCTCTGGGAATCAAGTTTGGGGGCTTCTCTTAGGCCCAAGGCAAAGCGAAATGCTTTCAAAGTTGCTGCTGCTGCTGCAAACAGTCAGACTGAAGCTCGGGTCTGCCCGCAGGGACCCCTTTACCAAGGGCCTTCGAGACCACCCTAGGGTGCAACAGCACAGACCAGGGCATCTGGGCCCCAGAGGAATTATGACACTACAGCATCGGTGGCGCCAGGCAGCTGGGATTACATTATGTGAGGGGGGCACAAGTAATTGGCAAGGGCTTCCTGGAGTAGGTGGGGTTTGTGAAGCATCTTAAAGGGATGGTCTGGGGCAGGGTGTGTTCACCACAGGGTATATGCCAGATGACATCCTGGGAGCAGAAATAAAATGACTTGACTCTTTTTTCTTTTCAAGGAGGGGGTGATGCTGGGGATTGAACCCAGTAGCACTCTACCACTGAGCTATGCCCTAACCAGATAGATAGATAGATAGATAGATAGATAGATAGATAGATAGATAGATAAATGGATGCTGGGGCTTGAACTCAGGGATGTTCTGTCTCTGAGCTACATTCCCAGTCCTTTTTTATATTTTATTTTGAAAGGGCCTCACTAAGTTGCTAGGACTGACCTTGAACCTGTGATCCTCCTATCTCAGCCTCCCAAGTACTAGGATTACAGATGTGCACCACCACATCTGGTTTTATATTTCATTTTGAGACAGGGTCTCCCTAAATTGCTGAGGCTGAGCTGGATCTTGCAATCCTTCTGCCTCAGCCTCCAGAGTTGCTAGGGTTACAGTCATATGTCACTACACTCGGCTAAATGATTCGACTTCTGCTTAGGTTTACATTTATCTAAAAAGCTGATTGCTAATATTTAATATACAGATGTGCGCTGTACACTGGTTATGATTCACATATAAATTTACACATAGTGTGGCTATGTGTCACCTTTTTTTCTAATAGAATATGATAATTTTAAAACTTGGAGAATGAAGTTGCTTTGCAAGATGGAGCTAAGGATGGGAAGAATTCAGGATGACTCCCCATAGAGAGAAGGACGAGAACACAAGGTAGAAAGCCGGAGGGGGGGGTCAGAGGCCAGAGGTCAGAGGCCCCTCCACTTAGCCTGTATCTGCTGGGAGTCACGGGGCCCAGCACCCAGCAGGCCATGTCCAGCCATCCCCACGGTGAGCATTCTCCCTTGGCAAGGCCCTGCCTAGGGGGAGCCACCAGGGAGGTGTCCTACAGTAGAGCTGGCGTTGAAATGCCAGCAGCCAGTTCCTCATGGTGCCAGTTCTCCTGGCCTGTGCCTCCAAGGAGGAAGCGCAGGAGCTCGCAGCCAGTGACTCATGGCACAGCCCGTGGAGAGGGCCCAGGGCCCACCACGACCTTGGGGTTCGCCATGCTGCCTGGTGCCCACACCAGAAGAGGCGTGTCCAGGCCCTGAGACTCGGATGGCTATATAAGGCTGAGGCTCAGGGGGTGACAGGGGCTGCCAGACCCCAGGAACGATTTGGCTGGTCTTGGTGGTGACGTGAACGTTCCCCCGTGCTTCGGCAGTTATCCCCGCAAAGTGAGACTGAATCATACCCTCCAAACCTCAAGCCCGACAGGAACACGTAATGCCCAGACTCCAGAACGAGGCGGAGGGCTGCCCGGCCTCCCTTTACCACAAAGAGTCGTTGAGGGCAACACAGGAAAAGCCATCCTAGGAGAGCTCCAGTCCCGGCCCTGCCACAAACTGTGGGGCCCAGGTGGGCTCCCTCTTGGGGCCTTGGTTTCTGCATCTGTATTATGGGAACAGTAAGCCCCGCCCTGCTCCCTCAGAAAGTGCCAAGGACCCCCAGAGAAATTAGGTCTGGAAGAGTGGAGATGGAACTTTGGGAGTGGCCCTTGTTCTTTGAAAAGGAAAAAGCCCAGTCTTGTTACAAATTTGGGGTCACAGTGAGTTAGTGGGTGTGCTGCCAAATTGTTCCATCTTGGCCACTGCCAGGACATGTGACCTCTAGGCAGCGCCTATCTTGGTCCCTTCCGTTCCTCAAAGGCCTTCTGGCTTCTGTGGCTTCCCACTGTGGCCCTGGGAGGTACCTCCGAGCTACACCCCCAGCCCTATTTTATTTTTTATTTTGAAATAGGGTCTCATTAAGTTGCTGAGGCTGGCCTTGAACCTGTAATCCTCCTGTCTCAGCCTCCCAAGTACTGGGATTATAGGCATGCACCACCACATCTACTTTTTTCTTTTCTTTTTTGCAGTACTGGAGATTTAACCCAGGGGTGCTCTACCACTAAGCTATACCCCAGCCTTTTTATTTTGAAACAAGGTCTCACCAAGTTACCCAGGTTAGCCTCAAACCTGTGATCCTCCTGCTTCAGCCTCCTGAGTAGCTGGGATTACAGACCTGTATTACCCACTGGTCCCTCTCACTCTCTCTGTGGGTGTGTCTCTCTCCCTCCCTCCCTTCCTCTTTTTGGAAAGAATAGAGCAGCATTGACCACACAATTATGCACAGAATTAAGTAGCCAAAAATCACGGCGTCTAGACAAACAAATTTTATGGGTCCAATTAATTCCTGCCAGTCAGAAATGGGCGTGCTTAATAAGGGGCTATATTTAGAATCTGTCATTATCTGGCTGCCCAGGGGAGAAAGCTCAGCTCTTATTTCACAGACACTTAATCTCAAACAGAGCTTTGTTAACCCCCTCTTCAGACCAGGTCTCCTTTACTTGAGGAGGAGGCGGGCCGGGCAGGGTTGTGGGGCGTCTGACCCCAAGAAGCTGTGTCTGGCCAGTGAGTGAGAGCCTTGGGCCAGCTCCTCTCGACCATCCTAAGTCAGAAAGCAGCGCCAGTGGGGGAGGAACTTTTCTTTGGGCCGTGGAGCCAATAGTGGTTAGCTGCTGAGACAGCAAAGTTTAAAGGGCTCCCAAGTGTCCTACCTGTCCCTATGTCCCCAACTCCACCTATTCTCTCTCCCTTGGGATTGGGAAGCCTTTGGGGGCACTGCGAGCTATTGTGCCTCCTCCCATGACAGTACCCACCACCATCCTGGGAAGGAGATCATTTTCAAGCCACTCTCAGCCACCCAGAGGGCTCTGAGTGCCCTAGGGCCTCTGACAGACAGGCAGTGGGGGCTCCTGTGCCTTCTAGGCCACCCTTGATGGCACCACCCTCTGGGACTCCTCAAACAGTTTCACTCTTCTTGGGGTATTTGCAGGAAGCAAATCAGCTGAGAGGTTGACAACATCACTTTTTTGAGGAAGTGATGGTGGCTCTGAGTGTGCTGAGGAGGTCCCGGCCCAGCTGCGGAACCTGACAGTCTGGCATATATAGGAATCGTTGAATAACTTCTCTTCCCCCTAGGGCGCATCGGCGGGGGCGAAAATATTTGCTGAGAGGCTTTTCCTGTTGTTCCAATTATGTCGACATGTTGGCTGGCAAAGGGGGCTATGGGACTGGTGACCTAGTGTTCTGCCCCAGTCAATGAGGAACCGGAGGTTGTGCCACACACACACACAAACACACACACACACACACACACACACACACATACACACACACAGGCACACATGCACACATGCATACACACACTGTCATTCAGACCGTGGGCCCCTTGGAGACTTTAGGTCATCAAAACCAGCCTAGCTGACTGCCAGAAGAGCTGGAGAGGAACCTGACTACCCCTCTTGGGGCCCTTGACCCTTTTATGGGGGGGCATTCATTTTTCTAGTGCCCAAGCTGTCAACAGGCCAAGTAGGAGTATGGTGTTCCCAGCTGAGAAGATCAATCGTAGTTAAGGACTGGTACGCAGATGTCAGCTGAACAGGCGGCAACTGCCCGTGATCATCCATGGTGGGGGCTCCCTGAACTTGCCTCAGAGGGAATTGGCCACTGGGCAGCAGAAGGGTGTCGTGAGCAGGCTTTCATGGGGGCGATCGCAGGGCCTCACATTCCAGGAGGGGCCTGTCAGCAGCAGCATTGGCAGTGGCGGGTACAGTGGTGGCGGTGGTCGAGGGGAAGACTCATCTGTGGCCCAATCAGAAGTTGTATGGGACTGGCACAGGAGGATGGCGGAGTTGGGGTCCCTACCTCTGGACTTGAGGGCCAGTCCAGTGGGCCAGGAGGCGTCAACTGGGGAAGGGGTGCTGAACGTGCCGGTGCCACCTGTGGCTGCTGCACGGGCTGCAGAACTTTCCACAGCGGCAGGCCTGGTTCCTCAGAGGGGCTCTCCAGAATGGGCGGCAACTGGGTTCCACCTGGGGTGTTGCTTCTGATTTCCTGCCTGCCTATTCTCTTGCCTCCTGTCTCTTAGCAAGTAAGATCTGGGAAAACAGGTCTTGCAACCACGAAGGGGAGTTCTGAACTAGTTGGAGCCAGGTGTCAATGCAGGGAAACTGGTCCAGATGTCCTGGACTGTCTGTGACTCAGTCTCAAATGTGTCGGGTGATGCCTGGCTCTAATGAGCCTTCTGATGGTCAGCCTTCTCTGAGAGTCAGCCATTTTACCTCACACAAAATACGTAACTTTCCTGGGGTTAGCTCGAGTCCATAATCACCTGTATACGTCTTTTTCTAAACTCCTGATCATGAGGCCAAGGGGAGTGGGCTTACTCTGTTCCCCTCCCTGGAAAGTCTGTTTTATGCCAGGACACCTACAACAGATGACAGACAGCACTTGCTTTGTCGCGCTCAGTCATCCTCCTTGCAGGGGTGTTTCAGCCATCCCTTGGCAATAGGCCGATCAGTACAAGGCCCCTGACTTGGTCAGACCCAGCACTTTTTTTTTTTTTTGCGGTACTGGGGATTGAACTCAGGGGCATTCTACCTCTGAGCTACATCCCCAGCCCTATATTTTATTCTTTATTTTGAAACTGGGTCTCACTAAGCTGCAGAGTGCCTCACTAGGTAGCTGAGGCTAGCCTCGAACCTGGATCCTCCAGTCTCAGCCTCCCAAATGCTGGGATTACAAGTGTGTGCCACTATGCCCGGCAAGACCCAGCACTTTTTAGGTCCTTGCTGGACTGCTACTTAGCCATTCCGAAATGGCCCTGGATCCAGGCAGCAGACTCAACACTCACTTCAGCCCTGTGAGGTGCAAACCAGGGTCTGACCTCGATGTCCATCTTAGTCAGACACTTGCACTCACCACTCACACACACCCAACCTGAATCCTGGACAGGATTCCAGTTTCGTGTCCCTCAGACATTACTTGGGAAATTTCCAAGTGGGTAATCAGATCCCTCTTCTGAATATCTGATAGCAGGACCTGACTGAGCCCCAGGGCGGCCTATCATGATTCAGATGTTAGCCCTGAAAAACGACTCATTTGTCTCCAGCCTAAAAACCTCTGCAACTGTTAGTCCCAGAGTCGACCACCTCCAGGCAAGGCCCCCACATGGTGGTAAATAGGACTCTGGTGTGCCGAGGGACTGCCTCGGCATTGGGGACAACCAATTCCTGAGACACAGACAGGAGGAGGCAAAGTGCCCTGGGCCCCGTCCCCGGGAACTGGTCAGAGGGAGAGGTTAGATTCCCGGCCAGTGCACCAAAGAGCCGCAGGAGAGGCCAGTCCCCAGTGAGCAGGACCCAGAGGTCAGATTAGGGTGCAACACATTTTATTCTCCTGGTGAAGCTCAGAGAGCAAAGCTCCAGGTCTGAGCCCAGAGCCCAGAAATTACAAACTTTTTATACAATAGCTGACTTAATTCTTGGGAAGGGGGAATGAGTGGACAATTTCTCCCTAGCATAAGCAATTTACAGAAGCTGAACAGCAGTCAGCCTATATGTCATTCAGTGCTCCAGTAGCCAAGGGCCTTACGTGGTGATTGTAGCTGCCCAGACGGTCTCAACTATGTTTATCTTGGGAGGGGATTTGAGGGAGACACTTTGTTCTCCGGGTTGCTTGTTCTTCAGCCAAAAGTCACTTACTAGGACAAGGCTGTGCTCCTATCTCACTCATGTGGACTTCTCTTCTCCTCCCATCTTTCTGTTGTATTGTCTGTCAAAAAGGACTTGTCTAAGCCATTCTCAGCCAGCTTCAGCTGCTTAGTGAGGCCCTCTGCAACTTAGTGAGACCTTGTTTCAAAATAAAGAATAAGAAAATAGGGCTGGGGCTGTAGCTTGGAGGTAGAATGCCCCCAGGTTCCATCCCAGTACCGCAAAAAAAAAAAAAAAAAAAAAAAAAAAGATGAATGCCTGGTTTATCAGGGATTATCTCAATTATCTCAATGCCAGATCCTTAACCTGCAAAGACACTTTCTCATGTAAAGTCACCAAGGTGGAGCTCAAGCTGGGTGGCCACCTAGCCACGCTTCAGACCCCTGGCTGCCTTGTTCACCTGAGCAAAGATTTACCAGCCACTGAGCCACAGGCCCCGCCCTGGGTCAAACTGCATTTCCCTGCAAGATGCATGAGGCCCCCTGCAGGTAATGGCAGATGGCCAAGACCCTATGGCTCCAAAATATCCTCCCTCTGCCCGATGACCATTGCTGCCCTCTCCACCACTTGGCAAACTCCTATTCATTCATGAACACCTAGCCCAAGCATCACGTCCTCCTCTGGCAGGGACTTACCCCATTCAATTTGCTTCAGGGCTGGGTGGTCTTTGTATCTCCAGACCCCTGCGACAGGTGCCAGGTCCATGACTCTGTGCTGAAAGCCCAGGATCCCTCCCCCAGGGATGGAGGTCCTAGCCTGCAGGTCTGCCTGCGGGTCAGCCTGTGGCTGCCCCTCCAGGTCTCCCTCTCGCCTGGCCCCACCAGGTCCCATCCTCTGTCAGGAAGGAGGAGCACCCCAGCATCCTTGCTTGTCTTTTCTTCCTTCTCAGGCTGGTTGTGGGTGCCCCTTTGGAATCCAATGGCCACCAGAAGACTGGAGATGTGTACAAGTGTCCTGTGACCCAGGGGAACTGCACCAAGCTCAACCTGGGTAAGTGCAGCCCCTGCTCTCTTCACGGAGAGGCCAGCCTTGTCTAGTACAGTGTAGGCTCCGATGTATGCTCACGATGATCATGTTGCCTGGCTCCTCCTGGGTGACCCAGCTGCTGCCACTGCCCCATATGACAGATGAGGAAGCCTAGGCCAGAGAGAGGAAGCAAGTTCCCACCATCACATAGCCTGCTGGGGACGGCCGGGCCTCGAAGCCAGGCTCCCACTCATCCACTGCCCCTCCACTCGGAGCTTTCTCTTCTAGCAGGAGAAGAACACTCCTGTCTTCTTCTGATTTTGCAATACTAACAGAAATAGCTACCATTCATGTACCTAATGTTCACCACGCTCCAGGCACCGGATGAAACACTTTAAAGTATCTTGACTCATTTAAGCCCTTAACACCCACGTGAGATGGAACTATACAACAGATGATGGAATGGCAACAGGTGGGGGTGGGGCACTTGCCTAGCTCGTAGGTGGCAGGGCCGGGATTCCAGCCCATGCATCCGTGGTCCCTTTAGCACAGCACAGCCCTCCTGAATGCAGGCTTTTCCCCACCGAAGCACTCAGCAACCCCAGCCCTCGTAAAACCCAAAGGTGTTGTGTGTGCACATGTGCCTCCTCTAACGCCTTTGTGTCCTGAAGGTCAGATGGCGGCTGAGCTGCCCTCTGCCACAGGAGGGAGCAGTGGCAGGCCTCCCCCAGAGGACTGGTCTTCCCCAGCCAGGAGACTGGGCCTCCCCGTCTTCTAGGAGAGCGCCTCTGCCCTAGAGCATCACATGGGGCTCCCGGGCTGCAGGAGGAGGGGGCAAAGGTTGGAAAGATAAGCAGAGGATGAAAAGGCTGCATGCAAGAGAAGCCCACGGAGCTCAGCGTCCCGGGCGGCCAGCTGTCTGTCACATGCTGGAGGCTCCCGCTGTCCACATCTGCATCAGCACTGTGGGTGGGAAGTTCAAAACCCAGCGCTTCAGTGAGTAAACAGAGGAAAGGAGGCGGGAGCCTGGGGCGGCCTGGGGCTCCTGGTCATCACACTCCAAGGAACAGGCTTCTGAAAGAGGCCCAGCGGGCCTTCCCCTCTTTGCTGTGTGTCTCTGGGGAGCTCACGTCCTCTCTGAGCCTCGGTTTGCTCATGTATAAACTGAGATGGGCAGACTCCCTTAGGGTCCATTCCAGGTCTAAGCTGCCCCCCCAGCCTTTGATGAGCATGTAGTAGGGACCGAGCACTATGCTAGTTATTGGGATACGACAGAAAACAAGAAGCCCAGGGCTCTGCTGAGAGGGACAGTCCGTGAGTAGACAGTTACATAGCAGGGTAATTTCAGGTTCAGATGAATGCTGTGCAGTGAGCCAGGGGCTGGGACATGGAGGTGTAGGGTGGTCAGGGAAGGTAACAGTTAAGCAAAGGCCTGATGGTGAGAAAGAGTCAGGTGGGGGTTAAGCATGGCAGACAGAGGGGGAGTGTGTGCAAAGGCCCTGAGGTGGGAACGAGTTGGCTCTGCTGGAGAATATAAAGAAGGTTGAAGAAGAGGGAGTGAGGGAAGTGATTGGAGAGAGGTACTGTGTCCAGGGCCCAGGCCACGGAGAGGAGCTCCTGGTCCAGACAGGGCCTGGACACGGAACCAATCATCTTGTTTTCCCTATTGCTCTGGCTCCAGATGTGGACCCCATTTCCCTCCAGAGGCAGGAGGAGACATGAAACCCTGGAAAACATTTCTGAGCTGGGGCATAAGCCCAGGAGGCAGTGGGCAGCTGAATGAGTTGGGAAGAGAAAAACCGTCTTTACTTGAAGAATGGTTCTCTCCCTCCCACTGAGAAGAAAACGCAGGGCAGGAAGGCCATCTGCCAGCTCATCCCCACAGTGGAAAACAGAGGCTAGGAAACCCGAGTCCCGGGTTTTCCTACGGCCTCTCCAGGCACCGGGCCGCACTGAGCCAGGAATGTTCTTTCTTCTCTCTCCAGAGAAAGCTAAGTGGGTGTCAGTCATTCACACTTCAATGTGGAGGAATATACCACCGCCAGCTTTCTTCCCAACACCTGGATGAAGTCAGGGTTTCAAATGAGGGGCAGGGGATGGGGACAGCCACATGAGGTTGGAGGGCAGTCCCCGTCGGGGGAGGGCTTGTGCCTGGCCCGTGCCCCCCCCCCAGACCTGCAAGGGAGGTGCTAGCCATAGATTCCCAAATTTATCACTGTCCATGCCCTTTTCAGAAAAAAAAAATTACTCAGCACCCCTCTGTACTTCCATTGCCTCTTATTTTTACTCAACATCCCCCAATTGCACCTGAGGCTACTACAGCCCCTGGATCAGTCCTGCACCCCCCTGTACAAGACTGGAACCTGAGTCCATCTGTCAACACAGCAGTCTTTCCTGCCATGCCCCTCTGCCTGTGGGTGGCAGTGTTCCTCTAAGAACCTCAGTCCCAGGGTAGAGGAAGGAAAGAGAAGGCAGCAGGGTGGTGCGAGGAACAGCAAGCTGGGTGTGGTGGCACACGCCTGTAATCCCGGTTCTCGGGAAGCTGAAACAGGAGGATTTAAGACCAGCCTCAGCAATTTGGCAAGGCCGTATTTCAAAATGAAAAATAAAATACGACTGAGATTGTAATTCAGAAGTAGAATGCACCGGGTTCAATCCTCAGTACCAATATAGATAGATAGATGATAGACAGACAGACAGACAGACAGATAGATAGACAGACAGAGGGCAGAGTTATCCTGGTGGGCAGGGGTGGAGTTTCCCTGGCTAAGTCTTGGAGCCTCTCCTGTGTGCCACACTGCCACTATGATGCCATCACACAGGGAACAAATTAAGAGCATCACGCCAGATGGACTGGGTTTGAGTCCCCTCACTGTTATTTATAGCACATGACCCTGCAGAAGCCACCAGCCCCGTGTTCACCTCCATCTCCTCATCTGTAAGGCAGCCGTGGTGTCACTGGGCCTCCCCGCCCGGGAAGGGGTCCTGGGCAGCAAGTGCACACAGCCCTTTGTAAGTGGCGGGGCTCCTTGGAAATGCCAGGGCTGTCCTCTTCCTTTCTCTCTGGCCTGTCTGGACAGACAGAACAGAACACAATTCTGGTCACTCAGTGCGGCCGTGAGGGGCTGGGTTTGATTTCACAGGGAGCCTCACTGAAAACTGAGGGAGAATGGAAGGGGAAAAGCAATAGCTGCTGCTCCAGCCCCCCACCCCCACCCCACCCCCGCCAGCCACAGGGCGTCAGTCATCTGCCCCTCCGGCCCCTGCAGGTGCCCAGCCCTCGGCTGCCTGTCCCGCCAGACCCTGCAGACCTGCGCCCCTGGACGCCAGGCCACCTCTTCACACCTCCTGTCACCACCAGGCAGAGTGCAAACCACTGTGGGTTGAGGCCACCAAAGCCCCAAGCAGGGAGGACAGGGAGCACACCCCCCCCCCCATAGCAGGTTAGGAGGACATGCTCCAACATGCCCCACCTCTCCCCCAAGGGTGAGCACGCGCGCGCGCGGGCAGACACACACACACACACACACACACACACACACCCCACTTCTGGGGAATTGGAGCTAATTTCCTCCCCTTCAGTGGCCCAGTGGAATGATCCAGAAACTCTTAACTGATGTAATTGTTTTGTGGTTCTAATCTGCCACAGAGCCAGCTCTCTCCCTGTCCCTACCGCTGATCTCCCTGATCTTGACTGTCCCTCTCAGCCACCAACTATGAAATGCTGTCCTTGGGCAGGGCCTGGCACCCAGGCAGCTCCTGCCACGTGACCCCTGCAAGGGGGAATCCCTCCCTTACCATACTTCAGTCTGCCAGATGATCAGAGAAGGGACCTGAAAGAGTAGGACGGGCCTGGCAGGCGTAGCCCGGACTGGGCACAGAGGAAGCCCGCGTTGGTGGGTGCATGGCATGTTGGGGTGGGAGCAGGGGGATGCAGGGGAAGTCAGATGGCCAGCAAGGAAAAGGCCCATACCCGAGAGGAAGGCTCTGCACCACTGCCAGCCTCGCTGGGGCCGTTTGCTCCTCTCCCAGGGGTCTGTGAGGAAGGATGGGGACCCCGTCTGGGGAGGGCGTGTCTGAGTGCAGGCGGGCACAGGGCCCGGGCACCTCAGGGGACCAGCAGCAGCGGCAGCGGTGGCTCTGGGTGGAGGGTGGGCAGGGGTGCTGCAAGCTGAACGTCTGTCTCCACTGCAGGGAGAGTCACCCTGTCCAACGTGTCTGAGCGGAAGGACAACATGCGCCTGGGCCTGAGCCTCGCTACCAACCCCAAGGACAACAGCTTCCTGGTAAGGGCTCCGGGCTCCGCAGTCCTTCCTGCCCTCCCAGACCCGCTGCGTGAGTGGGAGAAGAGGGAGCTGCAGTCTCCTCAGGCACCTCCTGTACCTCGAAAACCCTGTCCCAAGCCACCCGTTCCCCAGCTCAGCCCTTCTGGGTGGCTGGGCCCTATGTTTGGGGGGACAGTCCAGGCAGGAGGAAGGGTCGAGCCCTTTGTGTGCATACCTTGAAGAAGGGGCAGACAGAAAAGCAACAGGAATAACTAGAGGCAGCGGCCAACCTCTGCAATTTAGCGAAGCCCTCAACAATTCAGTGAAACCCTGTTTCAAAGTAAAAAATAAAGGGCTGCAATGTAGCTCAGAAGTATCTCAGAAGTAGAATGCTCCTGAGTTCAATCCACAGTACCGCAAAAATAAATAAACAAGTAGCAACTTTGTGTTAATTCGCTGATTAACCAGTCAGTTCAACCCCCACCAAACATCCACCCCTCTATTCATCTACCCATCCATCCATTTGTTCTTCTACCCATCTGTCTACACAGCAATCTACCCACGCACCCTTCCATCCAATCCTCCATCCTTGCATCTATCCCTTCCTGCGTCTATCCATCATCCATTCACCCACTCATCCATCACCTTTCAATCCATCCCTCCTCCCACTCTATTCCCTTCATACTTCCAAAAATAATTTACAGCAGCTTCAACAAAAGGCACAGATAAAACTTAACCTCTAAGATCTAAGTAAAATAGAAAGCTAATTAAAGACAGGGCTTAGGAGTAGAATAATTTGTCTCCTAAACTAAGGGAAATTACAGCACAAAATTTAGCCCTGGGTGTCCTGACAGCAAGACGGGGCAGAGGCATGGAGCTGGGCTTTCGCTTTGAACGACTCAGCCTCCGAGAGAAGCTCATCACTCAGCCCAACAGGGGCCTGATGTCAACGCTTTGGGTAGCAAACCTCACAGAAAGAGCAGATCATCGTGCCCTAGTAAGAGCCACGGAGCCACGGCCTCTTGCTGGAACCAAGTCCCCCCACTAGGAACCTTCAGGTGATTATGCAGAGAGAGGAGCTTGTCTAGTGACCCTGCAGGGCCCAGACTGTGGGGCAGATGGGGCGGGGGGAGAATGGGGCCTTGAAAACACAACAAAGGAGAACATGTTTCCCCCTTTGCACCTGAAATAGAGGCACATTGCAGCAAGAGAGAGTTCAGTGAGACTTGAAGAAGGCCCTCCCAATCCATGGGACACCAACACCCAAGATATCTGTCTTGAGTCACAGAGAGCAGGCTGGACCGTGGGACACTGGGCCCAGCCCCTCTCTGCTGTGTTTTGTAGGCCTGCAGCCCCCTTTGGTCTCACGAGTGTGGGAGCTCCTACTACACCACAGGGATGTGTTCACGAGTCAACTCCAACTTCAGGTTCTCCAAGACCGTGGCCCCAGCTCTCCAACGTAAGTGGCTTTGGGTCTGCAGAGTCGGGCTGGGCAGCAGGCAGTCTAGAGGGGCTTGAGGCTCATCACTGGGATCCTGTGGGTAAGAGGCTGCATTTGGACTCTGGTCCCACTCTGCCCCAGACTTCAGGATGGCCTGGGGTGAGTCATTTCAGCTGGCTGGGCTTCCAGGGGTCATAATCCTGACCTCCTTTCCCCCACGGTGTAATGGTGATGGGAGTGAATGAGCTAAGGTTATGAAAACAGATCTGGCATTGAGGGAGGCTCCTTGCAAAAACCCTGAGCATGGGAGAGGTTGCAGGGCCACTACGTACAGCAGGCAGCCATATGCTCAGGGTACTGGGCTGTCACTCACTTAGCCTACAGTGTGAATAGTGCTCCCTGATGCTCTGCAATGCAAAAGCCCAGGAGGGGGAAGGGCAAAGGAGACCTGAAGTGTCCTTGGTGAAGCTTACACCAGATCAGTGCTCCTGGGCATGGGGAGTTCAGCCCTGCTTGTCCAGAGCCTCATGGAACACAAGACTTCCCCCTCGCTCCCCAACAGCCAAGAAACCTGGGGAATTAGCACTCAGACTTCTTGGCTTTGAGCCTTACTGTTTCCTCTAGGCTAAATACCCTCGCCCAAGCTGCTGCACAGGGTTTTATGGAGGGTGAGGGGATTAGCACCTTGGGCTTTCAGCAGCCTCCTCCAAACAACAGGGCTAGTCAGAGTTGGGAAGATGGCGCATGGGGGAGGGAAGAGGAGGAAGTTTCAGTCTAGCAGGAGCTAGAAAGTGGTCCTCAGGGGGATGAGGAGGCCCAGAGTTTGTCTGCACAAAGTGGCAGGGAAATGTAGTCCCAGAGCACAGGAGGCCTGTCACAGCACAAGGGGTGTCTACTAGGGGGCACCACATCCTGAGAGCTGCTTGCTGCTCTCCCAGGCCAAGAGGTGACTGCCCCAGCTTCCCTAAACCTCCAGCAGAGGCCTCCCAACCTGGCCCGCCCATTGCCCTGGCAGCTTATCGAGACAAGTTCCAGGGCACCCCCAGGGAGGTTCTAATTCAGTAGGTCTGGGACAGGCCCAGAGAGAGAGAAAGAATGTGAGCACATGTGTGTGTGTGTGTGTGTGTGTGTGTGTGTGTGTGTGTGTGTGTGCATGCGGGCTTCTCAAGGGAGTGTTCAGCCATGTTCAGAAACCACAGACCCAAAGCCAGATCATATAAGAAAGAAATCAGTAATAATAAGTGCATTCTAATAACAAAGCTTGTTTAAAAGCAAAAGAAACCTGGTCCCTACTAGTAGATCATAAACTCCTCATAATCAAGGCGTTGGGCTTGGTCCCTTCCATGCTGCCCGACAACGCAGAGCTCTGGCACATAGCAGATGTTCGGTCCAGATGTGCCGAGCTAAACCAAGCTGGGAAAAGACAAACCTATAAGGCTCGGTGGACAGGCCAAAAGTGTCAGGTCACCACACACTACACACACAGCATGCAAGTGGCAAAAGGGCGCTGAGCATCCTGTTACCCCAATGCTTCTAAAAGACTCCATCTAGCTGGGTGCGGTGGCACACACTTGTAATCCCAGTACCTGGGAGGCTGAGACAGGAGGATTGCAGGTCCTTGGCCAGCCTCAGCAACTTGTGAGGCCCTCCACAACTTAGTGAGACCCTGTTTCCAAATAAAAAATAAAATAGGACTGGGAGTGTAGCTTGGAGGTAAAATGCCCCCAGGTTCAATCCCCAGTACCACAAAAGTTAATTAATTAATTAAAATAAAATGCTCTATCAAGCATGAAGTCTCACCAGACACCTGGGCTCCACGGTACCCACCTGCAGAGCACCAAGTTCAGCACCATTTGTGTTCATGGTGCAAGGACGGCAGGAATGGCTAACACATGGAGGCTTTTGGCATTGAAGGGAAATTTTATAACGGTATGAAAATTACCCAGTAAAAATGAGCAGATGCCCAGACACAGAGCACATCCAGTATTCCAAAGTAACCCAGACCACTAGCAACCGTGGCTCAGACTTAAACGAGGCACCTCTTAAATATATGTTATGGTACACATGTTTTATTCATTTTGTTGATTTTTATTATTCCTTTTAATTTGGTATTAATGTTACAAGAATATAAAGAAAGCTTATGTTCAGAGCCAGAGATAAAGATCAAGAACATGACCAGATGGTTTGAAGCCATGTTAACTCAGTGGTTTGTTCTTAAAAAAAAAATAAAAATAAAATAGAATCAGTTAAGACTTACTGAGCATTTGCTTTGTGCTAACCCCTTTAGAAGCATCTTCTCATTAATTCCTTATAGCAACTGCTACTTATCAGTATGTCTCTTTTATAAAAAAATTTTTAAAAAAAGTGAGGCTGAGAGTTTAAGTGATTGTCACAGATCACACAGAAAAGCCAGAAGTCAAAACAGTCTGATGTCAAGGTCCATGTTCCTAGCTGTTACACCATACCTCCTCCCCTAAAACAGGAAATCTAATCATTCAGGCTGCACGTGGAAAATGCCGCCTGCCCATTATGGTGAAGCAAATGATAACGAGGTCCTGATTTGGGCCAGGCCGCCTACCTTGGAAGCATTGACCCTTTGGCAGTGGTCAGCCCCTGATTAGGAGCAGAGGTGGCCGTGCCTCATGTAAGCATGGTTCAAACAGCCCACAGAATGGTGGAACAGAACCAGGAGTTCCCAGGCTCGTCACTCACGTTGCCCAAATAAATGTCCAAGCCAAGGATGCTCCCCAGCCCAGGGAATGACACACATGTGGCAGCCATTCTTTTGTCATCCTTTGAACAATCTGCCAGAAAATCAGAGACTTACAGGCACTAGCTCCCTGGGTAGCCATTGCCTGTGTCCTCGCTTCCCAGGGTGCCAGACCTACATGGACATCATCATTGTCCTGGACGGCTCCAACAGCATCTACCCCTGGGTGGAGGTCCAGCACTTCCTCATCAACATCCTGAAGAAGTTTTACATCGGCCCAGGGCAGATCCAGGTGAGTCTCTGAGCTCTCTCCTCCTCTGAACAGGACCCCCTGAACCCATGACCTGTGCCGCCTGGGGGTGTGGAAAACCCCTTCGCACGCACTGAGGATGCACAGGAAGCAGATGGGGCTGGTGGAGCCAGCACAGACTGTGGTCCTGCAGCCCAGGACGCCCATCCCTGCTGGGCACATGAAGGGACCATTTGAGGGAGGCCTCACTTCACAGGTCAAACATTGTCTTCTGGGATAGGCCCCAGCTGTGAAGACTCTGAACAGCTAGAGAGCGAGCCAGAGGCAGGAAGATTGAGTAGGCACCAGGAGAATGAGGCACATTGACCTTGGAGAGAAGATGGCTGGGGAGGAGGTAATAGCTGCCAGCTCATATGCCACCTTTCTGAACAACAACCGATGGATAAGAGTTACAAAGTGACAGAAATCAAGTCACTCTAAGAAATTACTTCTTGCTCGTGCTGGCACACACCTGTAATTCCAATTCTTGAGAGGCTGACACAGGAGGATCTCAGGTTCAAGGACAGCCTCAGCAATTTAATAAGACCCTTCACAACTTAGTGATACCCTGTTTCAAAATGAAGAGTAAAAAAAGGGCTAGGAGTATAGCTCAGAGGTGGAATGCCCCTGAGTTCAATCCCCACTATCAAAAAAACAAGACAAGCCGGGCGTGGTGGCGCACGCTTGTAATCCCAGCATTCGGGAGGCTGAGACCGGAGGATCCGGGTTCGCGGCCAGCCTCACCTACCTAGTGAGGCACTCTGCAACTTAGTGAGACCTGGTTTCAAAATAAAGAATAAAAAATAGGGCCTCGGAACTATTTAAAAGGGAAGAAACAACTTCCATTCAATTGTAATGATTTATCATTCAATTCCTACTACATGTCATTAAGGTTTTTTTGCTTACTTTGAAGCTATTCATATTATCTATGTTTTATCAACCTTGGGAATGGGAAAACCTCTTCTCTCTCAAGGTTTAAGGAACCTTAGAGTTTGAGAAACAGCACCGAGGCCTCCACCCACTGCTTCTGATATTTTAAGCTCCCCTGCTGGGCTCAACTTTTGTCTTCCTAAGAAAGACGTGTAATCTGTCAGGCCTTCCCTTAAATCACAGCCCCCCCCCCTTCTCTGCATGCACCCCCACGTGTCCCCCTGAGCCATCTGCTCACTCCAGGAACTCTGCAGAACCAGCTTCCCTTGGACTGCAGTTACTTCTGGGGAAGGGTCACTCCTCACTCCTCAATCGAGTGAGTCTTAGGGGTTGAGACACTCCTCCGCCCTCTCTTCTGACTTGCAGGTCGGAGTTGTTCAGTACGGAGAAGATGTGGTCCATGAGTTCCACCTCAATGACTACAGGTCTGTAAAGGATGTGGTGGAAGCCGCCAGCCACATTGAGCAGAGAGGAGGGACAGAGACCCGGACGGCATTTGGCATTGAGTTTGCTCGGTAAAAAAAAATTTCCTTTTTAAATCTCAGATACCGGTTCTAGTTAAGTATTGCTATGTAACAAACTACCACAAAAGTTAGTGCCTTGAAATAATGATTCCTCCTTCCCCAGAGTCTGGGGCTGCCCTCAGCTGGGTGGTTCTCCCTGGGCTCCTCCCATGTGGCTGTGGTGTGGGTCTGGTTGTCATCTGAGGAGGCACACACAGGTGACTGGAGCTTCTTGCTGACTGGTGGCTGCAGGTCAGCCGGGGCTGGTGACCTAAGCACACACACGTGGCCATGTGGCTTAGTTTTCTCCTGTTGTGGCATCTGGATTCTGAAAAAGAGTATTCCAAAAACAAGCTTCCCCAGAGACTCAGGCAGAAACTGCAAGATTGCCCATGACCTAGCCTCCATGTCCCAGATATGACCCCTGCCCAGATTCAAAGGGGAGAGAACTGGTCTACCTCCTCATGGAGGAATGGCAAGGTTGCCTCGAAGAAGGGCATTTGGGATGGGGGGGGGTATCATTGCAGCCAACTTTTGGAAAACATGTTCTACCAAAGATGCCCTACAAAAGTATGTAGGTTCCATGAGGGCAGCCTCCCTATGGACTGATTGTTATCAATAGAGTGTAAAGAAGCTGGGTGTGGTGGTGCAGTCTGTAATCCCAATACTTGGGAGGCTGAGACAGGAGGATCACAAGTTCAAGGACAGCCTCGGCAAGTAGTGAGACTCATCAACCTAGTGAGACCCTGTTTCAAAATAAAAATAATATGGGCTGGGAGTGTAGCTCAGAGGTAGAATGCCCCTGGGTTTAATTCCCAGTAACACACACACACACACACACACACACACACACACACACAAATAGAGTGTTAAGAAGATAGTTCAATCTAATATCTGGCTTTGTAGAGTAATGAAACTAGTTCCTTAAAAATCACAGCAGAACTCATTTATCCAAATGAATGTTCCTTCTGTCCTCCATACAAAAGGCCACAGGCTTATTCCAGTCATGCTGTATTGCTCAAAACACTGTGCTTACCCCAGTAAAATTAGCCAATTTTAAAGACAACTCCCCATGACCTCTTGAGCCACAGTCTAGACTCCTCGGATAACTATGTCTAAGGCATTTCTATTTTAAATGTCTAAATTTCATACCGATGAATGTGAGTTCTGCTCCATTCATTGCACAGTCCCATTACCTGACAATGGGACTACTTTATGTAATCTCACCTCATTTAAGCTTAGTCAATGTCTAATTGATTTTCCTAACACAAAAGCTATTTAGTTGCATTGTTATTTCTAGTCAAAAGATTAAGGTCTTTCCAGCCTCACAACTCTGTTTGATTAAGTCACTGCTCAACTAGTGTGTGTGTGTGTGTGTGTACATATATATATTTTTTTTTTTTTTTTGAAGGGTTCTGGGGATCAAACCCAGGAACTATACTTCCAGTCCTTTTTATTTTTTATATTGAGACTAGGCCTCACTAAGTTGCTGCGGCTGACCTTAAACCTGCATTCCTCCTGTCTCAGCCTCCCAAGTACTGTGATTATAGGCACATGCCACCACACCTGGCTTCAACTAGTACATTTCTTTTTTTTTTTTTTTTTTTTTTTTTTTTTTTTTTTTTTTTTTTTTTTTTTTTTTTTTTTTTTTTTTCAGTACTCGGGATTGAACTCAGGGGCATTCTACCTCCAAGCTATACCCCCAGTCCTATTTTTTATTCTTTATTTTGAAACCGAGTCTCACTAAGTTGCGGAGTGCCTCACTAGGTAGCTGAGGCTGGCCACAAACCCGGATCCTCCGGTCTCAGCCTCCCGAATGCTGGGATTACAAGCATGCGCCACCACGTCCGGCTTCAACTAGTACATTTCTACATGCTAATAAAACATGCTCTAGCTTTTCCTATTCCTCGTGAACACAATTCTCTTACTCATCCTCACAAAGAGCAGGGCATTTTGCTGTTCTGCCATCACTAGGGTGAGACCCGAGTCTCCTGCAGGCCCTGGTGAGCCGGCTGGGCCGCAAGGAAGGGAGCCGGTGACTGTGGGCTATCACTTTCCAGTGTGAAGTTAACTGTCCCACACAGGGAGGAAGCCCACCGACCTCAGGTCAGTTGTCTGGTGTGACTCACCAGGTGGTTTGTACCATTTGTGGCTCATGAGCGCTGTTGGGGCTGCAATCTTCATCCCAGTGAGGTTTGAAATTCAGGTCCTCCAGCCTGCCAAGCTGAAACCCCAAATTACAGCTGGTGCCTTTTAAGGTGAAAAGTTTTCTCTCTTCATTTGGTTATTCATAATGAGGTGGGGTTTTTCGTTTTGGTTTGGTTTTTTGTTTTGTTTTTCTTTTTCTTTTTCTGTGTACCTACAAAAGGGCAAAGACTTAGGCCATAGACTCAGGGGTTGCAAAGATGGTGATCTGTACCCCTCGGCCTCGGGGCCACCAGCCCCTTAGACAGAGGAGCTCTAGCAAGTGTTACTCCTACTCCTGACTCAGTGAGGATGCAAGAGGGGAGGCCCCAGGGAGGCCTGTCACCAGGGCGGACAGGGAAGGCTTCACTAAGAGGTGACCTAGGAGCGGACCCTGAAGCACCTGATGAGGTTGTCCAGGCAGATAGCCAGGAGGGGTATTCCAGGCTGGGGGAGCAGCTCAAAGGCTCAGATTGCGCCTCGCATTTTCTGGGGAAGAATCCGCCTGAGCCACCAATGGGCAGAGGGGAGTGAGCGGCTCAGAGAGGGAAGGGGCCAGAGCACATGGGGCCGGTGGGCCTTTGTCAGGACCTGGGCCTTTCCTGAGAGAAATGGGAGCCAGTGCAGACTCTGAGCAGACAGGAAACATGATGTGGGCTCAGCGTCCATGGTCGCTCTGGTTTCTAACTTGGCGGGACCTGTTGTGAGTATAAAATCCTTGCTGCTCTCAGGGAATGTATAATCTAATTTACAAAGGAACAAATCCAAGTCTCTTTACCCAACACAAAATCACAGTTTAAAATCTGATGATTCGTGCCAATATTCAGGCTTGTTGCAGGTTCATAGAGATATTTGCTCTATTCTATTATGTGGAAACATGATCCTGAACATTTTCTTGACTCCAAATATCATAAAACCTGTTTTTCTCCTGCAATACTTTTCTGCATGGAGTTTTGGTTCCTGGGCCTGGCCCTTCACTGGGGTCATGAAAGCATCTAGACTCTCCTCTGAGAGAAGAACAGAGTTCTCCTTCCACTACACTGGGTTTAAGCTTCAAATCTGCCCACATCTTGTGGAGTGGGCCTCTGCAGCCCTTTGGTACACAGTTCATACTAAAATTAAAGGTTTTGAGCCGGGTG
>PVLC010000062.1:266520-299399 GCA_004027655.1 Graphiurus murinus
GTGTAGCTTGGAGGCAGAATGTCTCAATCAGAATGAGTTCAATCCCTAGTACCGCAAAAAAAAAAAAAAAAAAAAAAATAGAAGGTTGTGTGTGTGTGTGTGTGTGTGTGTGTGTGTGTGTGTGTGTGTTTAAGTCAGCATATCCAGAATGTCATAGAGCTGTGAGGAGAATAGCAGATGTTCTTTTCCTCCTCCCTGGTAGTTCAAAGAACTTCTGAACTAACTTAGTCCAGGCTTAGTGAATTTCTCAACATCAAAATCATGCATCTCCGCTCATCAGCTTGCCAGGTAACAAGAGTTGCCTCTGCAAACCAAAGCCTCTGGTCCTTGAATCATTATCCATCTTAAGCCTGAGGGTTGTCCTTCCTGCTGCACCGTGGGGCAGACCCATGAGCTACCACCACAGTGCACCAGAGTGACATTTATTTTTAGATCCTAATTGGAAAATTATACCTGCTGAGCCAGGCTCTTGGGAAGACCATGTGTGTACTTCTCAGAACATCATGGTCTGACAGAGGGTTGACCACCGAGGCACCAAGGGCCAGTTTTTCATGCTTCGTAATCCAGTTGCCAGCTGTAAGAGCCCCTTTGCCATACTGAGTATGACTGGGCCAGCCCTGCTGTCCCCTGGGCTGAGTGGCCCAACAGGTGGGCCGAGCTAATGCTGCAGGCACTGAGAACAAAATTAAAAAGTGAGTAAGAAGCCAGGCATGCCGGTGCACTCTGGTAATGCCAGTATTTGGGAGGCTGAGATGGGAGGATCACAGGTTTGAAGTGAGGCTCAGCAACTTAGCAAGGTGTTCAACAACTTAGTGAGGCCCTGTTTCAAAATAAAAAATAAAATACTGCTGGTGGGCTAGCTCATCAGTAAAATGCCCCTGGGTTCAATCCCCACTACCACCCAAAAAACCATACCCCAAGAGATTCTAGCGTGCAACTGAGTTTTGGAGCCCTAAAGGTCACCATCTGCCTCTAAACTTCCCTTCCATATCCTCCTCGTGCCCACTATCTGTCCCCAACACAAAGTCAGGACGACAAAGGGGCTTCTAAAGTCACCTTTTAAAAACACAAAGTTTCAGCTGGGCGTGGTGGCGCACGCTTGTAATCCTAGCATTCGGGAGGCTGAGACCGGAGGATCCGGGTTCGCGGCCAGCCTCAGCTACCTAGTGAGGCAATCCGTAACTTAGTGAGTCTCGGTTTCAAAATAAAGAATAAAAAATAGGACTTGGGAGTATAGCTCGGAGGTAGAACGCCCCTGAGTTCAATCCCCAGTACTGCAAAAAAAAAAAAAAAAAAAAAAAAAAAAACACAAAGTTTCAAGACTCACCTGAGCAGCTGGGAGAGGGCCGCCGAGGTGTCACCATCCCACCCCGTCACAGGCACCAGGCCTGGACTGCTGAGTTGCCCAAAGGGACCCAGCATGACTTCTGTGGCTGACACTGTAGGAGTGTGGGGTCTGCACCATCCCTGTTTCCCACTTGTGACCTGCCCCTGTGCCTGGGTTCCAGCTCAGAGGCTTTCCAGAAGGGCGGAAGGAAAGGCGCCAAGAAGGTGATGATTGTCATCACAGACGGGGAGTCCCATGACAGCCCGGACCTGGAGAAGGTCATCCAGCAAAGCGAGAGGGACAACGTGACCAGATACGCTGTGGCCGTAAGTCCCGCCCCTGCCCATGGCGGCTCTCATCAGCCTTGCTGCCAAACCCTAGGGGCTCCCGGGGGCTGTTCTCGGGCACCTTGGGCCAGCAAAAGGACCTCTCGTCCTCTTCTAAACGACAAGTGGAGAAGCCCAGTGCTTGGGAGGCAGAGACAGGAGATTGCAGGCTTAAGGACAGTCTCAGCAAGTTAGCAAGACCCTGTTTCAAAATAAAAAAATAAAAAGGCTGGGGGTATAGATCAGAGTAGCACACACACAAAAAAAAGGAAGTGGAGAATCTTCAAGCCTATCCACAAAAGGGGTGGGCTTGGTTTTCCCTTCCTTTGCCGGAGAGTTTCAGAAACCTCAAAAATTAAAAAACACCTCCAAGCCTTCCAGCTCCCAGAATCCTAGCTGAGCACAGGGCTTTATCTGGTCTCTAAAAGAAAATCTGTTTCAAAACACAAGCGGCAGCTGGAGGAAAGCTCACGACCACCAATCAGACCTGGCCTGGGCCCAGCCTGGAGCCCCGGGGTCAGGAGTCGTGGGGTGAGTCAGGAAGTCTGTGCTATGTCCTGGTTTGTCCTCCTGCCCCTGTTCCCTGGCAGGTCCTGGGCTACTACAACCGCAGGGGGATCAATCCAGAAACATTTCTAAATGAAATCAAATACATCGCCAGCGACCCAGATGACAAGCACTTCTTCAACGTCACAGATGAGGCGGCCCTAAAGGACATCGTCGATGCCCTGGGGGACAGGATCTTCAGCCTGGAAGGTGAGCCATGTGCACCAGAGGGATTCTACCTGCCTGGGCCTACATCAGACAAACTCCACAGAGGGAAATCCAACCCCAGGAAGCGGAATGGCTGAGCAAGAGAGTCCTTGCTTAATAAAACACACGGCAGCGGTGCTGCTCCGTGCTGGGTGCGAGGCTGCGCACTCTAGGGACAACCAAAAGGCAGTTTTGCTGGTATTCTCTGCACTCGACTGCTAAGACAAGCTCAAAGAAGTTATGTGATACTCCAAGGCTCCCACGCTTGGGAAAGTGGTGGGGTTTGAGTTCATGTTGTCATATTTGGCAAATATAAAATACAATACTGTAACAAACTTATACTAAAATATTATGTATTATTTGTCTGCAGTTCAAGTTTAACTGGGCGCCTTATATTCTATCTGGCAACCTTGGTTTGAACCCCACAGGGCCTGACTGCATAGGCTGAAACACTCAGGCCCTGAAGCATCCTTTGCAGGACTCCTTCAGACTGCTTCTGTCCCGCTGATTTAAACTGCAGTTTTTATTTGCACGGATCTTGTTTGCACTGTACTTTGCTACAGAGGTCCCTTCCGACACTGGGCTTTGGGCATATGGGAGAGTTATAAACAGATAGAAGGCAGTGTCCTAGAGCCTGAGAAGTCCACAGCGCATTGCAAACCATCAGCTGCAGGCACACGAAAAAGACCAAAATGGCCCTCAGAGACAAAGACAGATGAACACAAAGCATGGCTCGAGCTTTGACACCCACATCAGAACTAAAATAGCCAAACAAACGTGCATTTCTCCTTCTCACGCTCACACTGGGTGATAAACATGGTGCCAGTGGTGTGTTCAGGGAGCCTGCTGCGGAGAGGGACTCTGAGACACCTGGGCTTTCATGTGCCAATCTGCAGTGAGGATAAGTCTCCTCCTGAGGGTCGATGATGCTCGCACCAGGAACCAAATTTGGTGAATAATGGGAACAAACAAAAAGGGAAATTCCTTTTCTTACCAACAATGTGCTCTCTTTCCAGGCACTGTTTCTTGATCCCACCCCCCATTTTAACAGTCATGATAGCACACATACCCTGTAAAGTGGCTTGTCCCAAGCCCTTTTCAGAAGTGATGCCTGCTCACAGAGCCTTCTGCCAGGTGCTCAGCACACCTCAAGGCCTCCTCTCAAAGGAGAACCCCCAGTTCCTAAAGATGCCCCCTGGGAAATAGAACTGTGGATGCAGCACTGCCTGGTGCTAACCAGTGAGGTGTGGCGCTCACATCTTTCTGCCCTCCCTCCCCTGTTTTAGGCACCAACAAGAATGAAACCTCCTTTGGTCTGGAGATGTCACAGACGGGCTTCTCCTCGCATGTGGTGGAGGTAAGGGTTTGGAGCTGGATCTCTCTGTTCCTCTGTCGCTCAAGTGAATATTCTTACCCTTCTGTCATCCTTCTTCTCATGGACTGTCTCAGCTTCTCTTTCCTGGGTTCTCTCTGCTTTCCAGAATCTTCTATGGACTGAAAGAGAGGAGTCAAGGTCTTTGAGTTATGTTTATTGTCTTACACAGTCTTCAGAAGTGAGGAAACACATCATAAACCCACCCACCCACATGCTCAGTCACCTCACCGTGCAGATGCTGATGGGACGTTTCCCTGCAGGACCAACAGCCCCACTCAGTGCACAGAGCTCTGTGCAAAAACTAGCTCAGGAGACAAAACCCACTGCACGTCCTGAAGGCCCCAGTGCCTGAGGTGGAGGCAGGTCCCTGCATCAACGAGGGGAGGGTGTTCAGGTGTTCCAACTCCAGCAGGTGGCCTGCCTGGCTCTCTCCCTGCAGACGCCACACTGGACTGCAGAGCTCCCAAACGAGCTGACCCCCAGAGGGAGGGGCACAAGGTGTCATAGGCAGCACAGGTGTGCAGGGCTCCGCCACAGGCCCCTGCTCACCTATCGTGGGTCATGAGATGGGGCTGCCACCTCCCAGGATTAGAGAGGGACAGAAGTGGGTGCTTGCACATCCTGAGAGCACCAGTGCCTGAGCTGGAGGCAGGTCCACAAGCTGTAAAGTCCTGCTCCAAAGTACCAGCTGGGAAGCGTGCCAGCTGTGTGTGTGTCAGCATCAGTGTGTGCTCCTGTGACACGCTTTGGACAGCAGATGTCCCGTGTGTGCCTAGACTGGCACTGTGGGAACATTCATGCCCGCTAATTTCCAGAAGAAGCCTGCTAGTCCTTGCTAGCTACGTGTTCATCATCCCATTGAGTTCTCCTAGCTATTCTATGAGGTGGACAGGGTAGAATTCTTTGTTCCAAATTTATAGATAAAGAAATTGAGTCAGAGAGAGGTTAAGTGACCTGCTCAAGTAAAGTTAGGGGGAAAACATGCATGTCACCCTCTCCTCTCTACACCAAACAGCTGCACCACAAGAGAGCGGGGAATCTCAGGGGGTTTGAGTCAAAAATCCAACGTCGGAGGGGAGGGAGGCCCATGCACACCACACAGTGGGCAGATGGACAGATATGAGATTCAGGCTCAGCTTCTCCTGAGCTGTGTCTGGACAGGCTTGTGCCCACCATCCTGAATACAGAAAGATTCAGCGTAACTGCCCCATCATGATAACGGCCCTGCTGCACACCGCAGCACTGCCGAAGCCTACTGTAGCCCGGTCCAGGGGTCTTGAAGGTGGGCAAGGTGTTGGCTGGGTAACAGACAATTACACGATTCAGAGGCAGTGTGAAGCTGTTTTGTTTATTGTGCACAAGTTACAGGTTTTTATACTTTCTCTTTAGCATTACTTGCAGGAAATGATTTTTGTAGTTGGGGCAAGTAGAAAAGTTTACACAGAGGCTAATGATCACACAAAGGTTACTGATCAGAGAAGGTTACACAAGGGTTAATTACCATGTTTTTGTCTACAATCTTAATGATGGTTAACTCGTGTAGAGGATGACAGATTATGGAGGAGACTTTAGGTCTGTAAGGAAACTTTTTATCTATTTTCCTGAGAATAGGTAAACAGGAACACATTTGCTAAGCTCTATGGTAGGAAAAGACTAGTGAACTATTAAATGTTAGCCGTAGAAATGGTTAACTTCTATAAGAACCATGTAATTTATCCTTATTGACCATCCTGACACCATTCTCATTATAATTTTCCATAAAGGGTAATGGAGGGTCAGGTATCCTTTGTATAGAATTGGCACCCTTAGGCCCACGGAAGTGAGTTTTTCTTAAGAATTAACAAGCACTCTAGAAATTACTCCCAGGTTAATAATCCAAAATATGATTAATAATACCATAGTTCTCAGCATCCCAATCACACTCCCCATTATGCCACGACCTTTTCTTTGAAAGGGTGTTCCTTGAATCCCGTTTCCCAGTGCCCGGACCTTGTCAGACAGCATGGTTAGAGAAGGGCACAGCACAGTACTTTAAACTTTTCCAGGGCATTCCTGCCCCTCATTTCATGCTCAGGAGGGCCCGCCAAGGTCTGTGGTGGTAACAGTTCTCCCTTTCTAGGTGGCTGGATCTGCCCATCTTTTCAGTGCTTTCTCTGTGGCAGGCCCTGTGCTGGATATTGCAGAAGCAGAGGCAGAGCCCTGCCCTCCAGAAGCTCACAGTCCGAGGGTAAAAAGCTGGGCAGGAAGAAGCAGGAGCATCCAGTGGCACAAAATCAGGCAGAGTCCTGAGTTTCCATGGAACTAACTCTGGTCTCCCAACGCTGCAGTCAGGGCTAATTAGAAAATGCAACACAACATGCAATTTAATTAAATACAACCAGTACTTGTCAAATGCAATTGAGGTATGTATCGAAAGGAGTCAGAAGTGATTCTTGCCATTAAGAGTCAACTTGCAAATATCCCAGAACAGCAATCCTTAGCTTTGAAAGCAGGATGAAAGAAACTGCAGATGTCTCCTTGGTGAAAGTGTACAACTTCAGGAGTCCCCTCCATGGGGCCCCTGTGAAGACTCCTGCCGGATGGGGTAACCAGGTGTGCACCTCTAATGCCAACCAGGACAGCATGTGGCCAAGGTGTTACCCAAGGAAAGAAAGGCCTTGGCTAGGACAGGGATGGCCAGGAAGGGCCAGAGGGGTTGGCAGTTGGATGGGACCTGAAGGACAAGGATTTCAGCAGCCCTGGGTAGGGCAGGGGAGCAGAGAGAATTGTGTGCACAAGACTGGGAGAAATCTGGGCACAGACCAGATAGAGAATGAAAGTCCCAAAACCTCCTTTGTCCACTCTACAACCATTTCTGAGCATCCTTCTGTGTGTTGGGCACTGGAGACAAAGACTGAGGTGTCATATCAGCTGACAGCGTGCACAACCAGCTGGGGAGAAAGACTCTTAAGTAACAGGTTCACCGTCCTGTGTCCAGTCCCATGACCTGTGTATATCCAGGACTTGGGGAGGCTAAGATGGGCTTTGGGGACCCAGGGGACTTGTGCTGAGCCCTGAGCCCAAATAGATCATCGTGTCCAATCTTTGCAGGATCAATGGGCTCTCCAGCTACATGGAGGGCTGGGGTGAGGGTGGCCGGGGGCCCAGGGGCTCAGAGCCTCGCTCGCTACTCAGGTCAGCCAAGGGCGTGACTGCCCTGTGCGGCTTCTACACACAAGCCACAACTTTTCTGGTCCCTCAATCAGAGGGACCCAGGTTGCCTCCACCCACACACTCCAGCTTTTCTTTTACCCCTGACTATCTGGGTCTTGGTTATTTGTTGTTTTGGGGGGGGTTGCCCCTGTGGTACTAGGGATTGAACCCAGGGATGTTCTACTTCTTTTTTTTTTGCAGTACTGGGGATTGAACTCAGGGGCATTCTACCTCCAAGCTACACCCCCAGCCCTATTTTTTATTCTTTATTTTGAAACCGAGTTTCACTAAGTTGCGGAATGCCTCGCTAGGTAGCTGAGGCTGGCCGCGAACCCAGATCCTCCAGTCTCAGCCTCCCAAATGCTGGGATTACAAGCATGCGCCACCATGCCCAGCTGGGATGTTCTACTTCTGAGCTATAACCCTATCCCTTTCTATTTTTTATTTGGAAACAGGGCATCACTAAGTTGCTAAGGCTGGCCTCAAACCTGTGATCCTCCTCTCTCAGCTTCCCAAGTACTGGGATTACAGACTGTGCCACCACACCCAGCTCTGGATTTTGTTTTTGTAACAGTCACTCAGAAGTTTTCAACTGATAGGACTTTTAAAAAGATAATGTTTACAGCCGGGCGTGGTGGCACATGCTTGTAATCCCAGCATTTGGGAGGCTGAGACTGAAGGATCCGTGTTCGCGGCCAGCCTCATCTGCTTAGTGAGGCCCTCCACAACTTAGTGAGACCCTTTTTCAAAATAAAGAATAAAAAATAGGGCTGAGGGTGTAGCTCGGAGGTAGAATGCCCCTGGGTTTAATCCCCAGTACCGCAAAAAAAAAAAAAAAAAAAAGATAATGGTTACATTTAAACTGGAGACTCTTTAGGATGAGGGGAAAAGGAAAGAAATACTTCCAAATCCAAAGGAATGGCGGCCGTGATGGGCAGTCTGGCACTGTGACTGGACACTGGGTTGCTCTTCTAGAGCACAGAAGTCTTTCAGTGCCAACCCATTGATGCCATTATGTCGTGATTAGCCACACCATCTGTCCCCAAGAGCCCAGCGCCTCAGCTCTGGCTCAGCCAGCTGCTCTAGGGCCTGGGAGCAGTGGGTCCAGCCTTTAAGTTTGGCCCTGAGCCGTTCCTCAGCCAAAGTAGCCTAGGTTCTGGGCAGGCCAGAGGCTGCCTCTCTCCAGAAGTGGACCACAGACAACCTCCCACAGCTGCTGCCTGAAAACATGCTGACGGAGCCTAAAGCTTCCCTGGGCGGGTTTAGTCCCCTTCTAAGAAAAGATCCCTTGCCCTGTGGGAGGCGCCCAGTGAAATATTCTTGGAAGGGCAAAAGAAAGGCCCAGCTGCCCATCATTTGCTGTGCCACCATCTTATCTAGCAAGGAAACAGGCTTCAAGCTAGCAAAGCTAAAGAAAGAACAGAAGAGCAGAGCAGAGCCCAGGCCAGAGACTCCATGCCGCCACCTGGACACACTGAGGTGCACAGCCCCAGGCCATGAGGCACCGAATCCCAGGTGCACCGGAACTCAGAGCCACATGGACTCAGGGAGCCCGAGACTCGAGTCTTGATTTGTAGAAGGAGGAGAGAATATTTCAGAAATCATCATCAGGAAGCTAGCTATGGATTCCTGGTCAAACTTTAGAAGACGCTTTTTTTTAAGCTGATGGTTCCGTTACCATCTGGACATGAATGCAAAGCTCTCTAAAGTGGCTCCATTAGTGTTGACTGCCTGCTGAGGTGGTGAGCTCCCTGGCAAGCTGAGTAATCAAGCAGAAGCTGCCACCAAGCTCGAGAAGGGACCCCCACCTCCAAAGGGGGAGTAGACTCGAGAGTCTATAACCCCAGGGCCTTGAGGTGAGGGAGGAGGAGGACTATAGATAACTGATGCCCATAGGGGATGGAGCTGCAGGAGAACTCCCACACAAGAGCTCAGTGGAGGAGCTCCACATCACCCTTCTACCCCAGAGTCCATAAATCTGCCCCAACACCAGACATTTACAGAAGGAAGTAGTTTTGTTAGGGTGGATCTTGTCTACACAAAAACTCTTGGCCACTCACCAAAATGGGAAGAGTTTTGTTATTCTTTTCTTTTTTTTCTCTTTTCTTTTCTTCCTCTAACCTAAGGGCAAGATCTTTTTATCCTTCATGTGATGATCCTGCAGGACCAGCCAAGGTCAATTCCAAAACAGGCCAAGCTCGGGGAGCCTCCTCCATTCCACAGGAGCTGCCCCAACCACCCTCCTGCCTGGGCCTGGGCCCCTCCCACAGGCCCTCCTGGGACTGTTTGAAGGATAGCCAGCAAACCACTGTTATCTAAGATTCTTAGTGGTTGGAGCCTTAACAGTGTAATCTTTCCTACGAGTTTGCATTTGAATTGGTTTTGTGTATCTATCTATGGCACAGGACTGTAATCCCCATACTTGGAAGCTGAGACTGAGGATTGCAGGTTCTGAGGCCAACCTCAGCAACTTAATAAGACTCTCAGCAACCTAGGGAGACTCTGTTTCAAAATAAAATAGGGCTGGGGGTTTAGCTTAGAGGTAGAATACCCCTGGGTTTAATCCCCAGTACCAAAGAGAGAGAGAGAGAGAGAGAGAAGTTAAGTCATTCATAATGGGGAGCTGTAATGGAGGCTATAAACCCTTCCCCAGCCCCCTGAGCCCTACAAAGTAGGCTCTTCCCCCTACCAGCCTAGGCAGGCAATTATGACAGTCCCCTTATCTTTTGAGGAGTTTGGGGGAGGAGACCCTCTAAGGATCTCCAATTGCATCCTCACATGGACCACCAGGACTCCCTCCGCCTGGCTCCACAGCCTGGCCAAAGCCTGGAGAGTGGAAGGGAGAACTCCTGGCATCTACATCCTAACTCCATCACTGTGGGGCAAGAGGAAAGCATGTCTGGCTGTGTGGGCTCAGACGAATCATTTTAACCTCTCTGAACTTCAGTCTTGGAGACGCCTGAGAAATATTCATGGAAATGAATCTGGAGGCTTGGAATGAACTGAAGCATTTATTTTGAGACTAACCGATAAATCAAGTTGGATTTTCTTAAAATGCTTTCCTAACCCCACGAGGTACCCCCCTCTCAGTTGGTCGCCCTCCCCTGAGACCCCCAAAGGACCCCTCATTGCCTCCATGGACGCACATCTCACACACTCCTGCAGAGAGTGACCTGACTGCAAGCTGGGTGGCCTAGCTTGTGGCCCCCTCGTCCCTAAGAGATGCTGCTCGGATGATCAGTGAAGGAGAAGAGCTACCGGGCACCAAGTGCTCACTGGCTGTCATGCGCCATGCTGAGGATTGAAAATGCTGATTCTCATAACAAAACTATTTTACAGCTGAGGAACAAGAAGCAGTGAGAGAGAGACAGATGGACAGACTCTTAGCGTAGGCCACACAGCTGGAGGCTTTGGAGCTGCAGTTGGGACACAGGAATCTCTGGCCCCGGGGCTCCTGCTCTGACCCTTATGCCAGTGATTGCCTTTGCTCTGTAGAGTGCTCAGCAGCATCGCTGCCTCTACCCACCCCACCCCAGGCTACAACGAGCAAAACCATTTCCAGGCACTGCCACATGTCACCTGGGGGCAAAACCACCCCTCGTTGGGAGCTACTGCCCTAGCAGGCTGCCTCTGGTGTTGGGGATGTGGCCTGACCCTGGCTTGGGACCAGCTAGACTCAGAGTTTGGGGAGGCATGGGCCCGTGCCCAACATGGCTGGGAAGGAAGACGGGAGCAGAGGCCAGGTGTGAGGGCAGCTCAGAGCCGAGCTGGTACAGCTACAGCAACCTTGAGGGCACAGACTCCTGCCTGCACAGAGGGCTGTGGGAAGGGCCCAGCTGACAAAGGCCCCCAAGATACACCCTGGCGATACCTCCTGGGAGCTCAGGCCACCACAGAAATCCAGAGCCATGGGGAGGCCATGAATCTGGGAGGCTGCACCATCCCACAGCATGAATACAGCTCTCCCCTAAAATGTCCTGTGATTTGCTAACTGGGCCTGGTGCCTGGCTTCCCCCACCAAGCCTCTGGCCCTTTCTTTTCTTTCTTCTTTCCTTTCTTTTGCACAGCCCTTCCAGACTCAAAATAGCTGGGCTCCCCCAACGTGGGAAGATTGTGACATACTGAGGTTTGCTTTGTGGCCTTCACGTCCCACTCCTCACAGTGCCCTGCCCTCAGTGAGGCTTTCCCTGCCCCCAACAAACCCACCAAGGTCGCAAGACCCAGACACGCTGGGGTCAAAGCATCAAAAGGCCAGAGACAGCCAGCAACCCGCTAGCTCGGTGCTGCTAAACCCAGATGTACCCGTGCAAGTCCCAAACCTCGCATGCACAGGGAGAGGGAGCACAAGGGCCCTGTCCACCCACCCCAACCCCAGAATGGTAGGTCCCAAAGAGCACTCCCAGAGGGGATTCAGGCAGAGAACTGGAAGCAGGACCTGGGGGCACCTGTGGATGTTTTTCTCCTCTGCCAACCCATCTCCCTGGTTCAAGTCCCAGCCCTGCCTCTGACTTGCTGTGTGACCTTGGACATGCCCTTTCCCTCCTCTGAACCTCAGCTGCTGATGTGTCTAGTGTAGATAATGAGCAGTCTGTCCCTGCACAGGGCTTCGAGGGCTTGAATTGGGGCTAGGTGAGAAAGTAGAGAATGGAGACACCCGAGTGCAAGGAATGTTGGCAGTGACCATGGGCAGCGCTATTTGAGTCCCTGGCCCAGAAGCCCTGCCCCAGTAGACTGTCAGAGCCTCCCAGGCGGAGCCTGGAGCCCAGAGCAGGAGGAAGAAGGCTAATTAGAAAGTGCAGCGTTAAACATAGCGGAGCATGGGACTCGCCCGAGAGCAGCTTATTTATAGTTGTAAAAACATTCCATCTGAGCAGCTAGTTCTGTCTCTAGAGAGTTGGCATTCTTTAACCCTTCGATGAGATCGACTTTACTCTTTAGATCCACTTTTTATTTTATTTGTGTGTGTGTGGTACTGGGGATTGAACCGAGAAGCATTCTGCCTCTGAGCTACACTTCCCCCCACCCCCAGCCCTGTTTTATTTTTTATTTGGAAACATGGTCTCTGAGATTCACACTAAGTTGCTGAGGCTGGCCTCCAACCTGCGATCCTCCTGTCTCAACCTCCTAAGTACTGGGATTACAAGTGTGTGCCCCCCGTGGCGGGCTTAAACATATTTTTATTTTTAATGGACACATAGTAATTGTAGTACAGTGTGACATTTCAAGGCATGCACCCAATGTGTGGTGATCAAGAGCAGATGTGTATCCACACAGGCAAGCGCCTCAGGCCCTGCAAAGGGGCACAGAAGGAGGTCACACAGGGGGGCTCCGCTTGAGGGAGTGTCAGAGGAAGGGACAATGCTGAGACATTTCCTGGAGAGGTATTAAAGCCCAGGAGAAATGGAGGTTTGGGCCTGGATTTGGAGTTTATTTCTACAATGTTCCTTTTTTTCTAAATTCCTGTCCTTGGGATCAGCTTGACCCTAAGGATGAGATGAGGAAAGAGGGTCACCATGCTTTATTCACAAGGCACCAGTGAGCCAGGCCCAGAGACACACACCTGTAATCCCAGCACTTGGGAGGCTGAGACAGGAGGATCACAGGATTGAGGCCAGCCTCAGCAACTTAGTGAGACTCTGTTTCAAAATAAAAAATAAAAAGGGCTAGGTGGCTGGAGGTGCATGGCTGGTCGTAGGACCTGGGGCGGCTTCCGGTGCCAGGTCCGGGGTAGAGGATCGGATGTGTCTCTTCCCGATGCCAGGATGGGATCCTGCTGGGAGCGGTTGGCGCCTATGACTGGAATGGGGCCGTGCTGAAGGAGACAAGCGGCGGCAAGGTCATCCCTCACCGCGAGTCCTACCTCAAGGAGTTCCCGGAGGAGCTCAAGAACCACGGCGCCTACCTGGGTGAGGGCCCAGCCCAAGGGCCATGGGCAAGGAGGGCACCGGGCTGCAGAGTCCCCACCCGGGTCCCTCTCTCTGCACCCTCCACGCCAGCATCACACCAGGCATTGAAGGGCTCTCCATACCTAGGCTGAATAAAGGCAACAGTTCAGTTGATGCTCCTAGAGACTAGGCGGCTTGTGGGTGTCTTTAAAGCTTCCTGCCCTGCCAGGTCTCAGCGTGCTGGGCCTGCCTCCCTATGCAACCCGAGCGGAAGCCCACCGTCCTTTTCACTGATTCACGAGAGGCAGAAGTCGTTGCCCCTCCCCGACATGGCGGAGCCCCAAGCTCACCCCAGCGAGGCCTGCCGAGGATCCATACAGAGACCAGCCTGTTTCTCCTGCGGCAGGGTACACGGTGACGTCGGTGGTGTCCTCCAGGCAGGGCCGGGTGTATGTGGCTGGAGCTCCCCGGTTCAACCACACGGGCAAAGTCATCCTGTTCACCATGCACAACAACCGGAGCCTGACCATCCACCAGGCCCTGCGGGGCGAGCAGGTAACGGAGGGGCGGCGGGGACGCAGGCAGAGCGAGGCTGGAGGGGCTCCCGGGCTCACCTCTTCCCTTGAGACAGGAAGGTCCCCAGACCCACAGGCTTCGCCCCTGTGTGCAGTGTGCCTTTCCTCCGTGCCACAGCTGGGTGTCAGCCTAAGCGGTCAGTAACTGCCTTGACAGCCCCAGACTGCCCCTCGCCACAAAGCTAGGACCTCCCATCTCTGGTGCACCTGGTTATGGCTTCCTGGCCTGGGCTCCTAGGGCCATAAGACGCCCCAAAGGGACAGTCACACTCCTCAAGCTACCTTTGTGTGTCACCCACAGCAAGGCCTCAGGCCCACCAGGACGCCAGCCTCTCCCTCCTCCTGGTGGGGACTATGTAGAGTGTGGTTGTAACCAGACGGTGTTGCCAAGAGCCTTGTGTGGGATGGGTGTGAATACACATTGGACAGCCATGACAAGAGTCACTGGTGGTGAAAAGACCAGCGTCATGTCAATAGCCCGAGGCGGGTGGGGTGTCTGTGGTCCTAGGAAGCAGTGTGGCTTTTCCAGGATTGCATGGCAGATTTCTGGCTGGGTCAGGTGGAAGATCTAGCTCTCTGGAGGAGCTCTCTGACTTATGCCACCTCCTGACCCCCAACGGCCCCAGGCCAGTCCTCGATCCTCCTGTCTGCAGCATCCAGGCACCCTGGGCCCCAGCTGAGCTCCGTCCAGGCCCTTTACCTGTTGTTCCCAGCCCTCCCTCAGTGCTCCTGAGCCTGGGAGCAACCCTGTCCAGCATGCTCTGCTGCCGAGGGCCTGACACCATGAGGACCCGCTCTGTCCACAGAGCGCCACCCTCTGCCACTCCCCTGCACCCGCCCAGGCAGGCCAGCTCTTTTGGGAATCAAGGGCTAGACCTGGAGAGCTAGAGGGAATTCACTGATGAATTTATGACATTTTTCCTGCCCAATTCTGCCTCCAACATCCGAACGAGAAACCACAGTGCTGCAGGCAGCTGAATTAAGTGGATTCCAAATCGCTGTGACCCACATAGCTAAGGCCACAGATCTGGACACATTTCTCCCTCCCTCCTCCCTGGTTCTGTCTGCCTCTTAATTGCTTTCTGTAGACACATCTCTCCTTCTCCCCACTCCAGGCATAGTATTTCCTTTTTCTCTTGTCTGTATTTTTATCTTTTCTCCTCAGTTAAAAGCCTTTAATGCTTGAGAATAGATTTCTTCTGAAAACACCCTGCATTAGGAGAGGGCGGGGAGGGCGGGGAGGGCGGGGAGGGAGCCCCGGCCTGTGTCAGACCGTCCCAACTTGTCATTCAGCCTTCTGGCCTTGGAAAAGCAACTGGAATTCTAAGTTTGAGTTCCTTCCCTGTGAGATGAAATGACTGGACCCGGCATGGTGGCACAAGTCTGTAATCCCAGTACTTGGGAGGTTGAGGCAGGAGGATTGCAGGTTTGAGGCCACCCTGGGCAACTGAGCGAAACTCTGTTTCAATTTTTTTTTTTTAAAGGCTGGGGGTGTAGCTCAGAGGTAGAATGCCCCTGAGTTCAATCCCCAGTACCAGTAAAATAAAAGATGAAATGCCCAGGCCGGGGATGTAGCTCAGTGGTAGAGTACTTGCCCAGCATGTGAGGCTCTGGGTTCCATCCTCAGCATTGCACAAAATTAAAAAAATAAAATAAAGTGAGATGAGTGTGTTTCCTGAGCAGTATGGAGCCTACACGAGCTGACCCAGGACTGCAAAGTGTCTCACTCAGGGCCTCCCGTGGGCAGGGCCTCCCCTTTCCTAAGCATTTATTAGGACCCTCCTGTGTGCCAGGCATGGTACCCCGCCTCATGAGGAAGGAACAGAGCCGAGGGGAGGAGCAACCGTCACAGGGAGTACAGTGGGACGGCCAGGGACCACTTCTAGGAGAAAGTGACCTGAGGGATGGCAGACATCACCTGCGGAGGGAGGAGGGAGAGGGAAAGCTCCTGCAAGGGAATCTGGGAGCTAGCCAGGGCCCCCAGGGCTTTCTGGAGAAGTGGGTGTGGCAGGAGCGCAGGGCTCAGACTGGGAGCAGAGGGTGGCAGGACAGGGGCTGGGAGGGAGGCAGATCCGGGCAGGTTACACTCAGTTGAGACTTTATCCTGAAGCAAGGATGTGGCGTGGTTAGCAGTTAGAGGCCAGTCTGGTGTCCTGGGGGCGGATTGGCGGGCCAACCTGGAGGCTGAAGGAGCTGAGGAGGTGTTGGCCAGGCTCTCCCTCCCCCTCCCCCAGTGGGAGCACCATGCCAAGACAGGAGGGGAGAACAGTGGATGAGGGATACTGAAGAGAAGTCACCACTCACTATCCAAGACGTGAATCCCAGAGCAAACCATGACACTAAAACTGGGAAACTAGCTAGCCATGGTCCAGCCACACAGACTTGAATAAACAAACACCTCAGCATGCCTGATCTCCAGTCCTCATGTCCTGGAGAAGAATCTGCCGTGAAGAAAAGGCTCATGATCCACTGCTATATTTAAAAATCAGTATATAAACTACATATGGAATATGACCCTAATTTGTAAAAACATATATACCCACATGCACAAACTGGCAACACATCCCAGGAGAAAAAAACTAGAAGAAAATACACTAAGACACTCATAGTATTTATATTTCAACCCTGGGATTATGAGTAGCTTTGATTTGCTTCTTTATATTTTTTGTATTTTCCTTATTTTGCCATTATAATATATCACTTCCTGATGAAAGATTTATAAATAGATTTGTGGACTCTCGGATAGACGGGTAATGTGAAATTCCTTCCTTGTGTGGGAGTTCTCCTGCAGCTCCATCCCCTACGGGCCTCAGTTATCCATAGTCCTCCTCCTCCCTCACCTCAAGGCCCTGGGGTTATAGACTCTCGAGTCTACTCCCCCTTTGGAGGTGGGGGTCCTTTCTCAAGCTTGGTGCAGCTTCTGCTTGATTACCTAGCTTGCCAGGGAGCTCACCACTGCAGCAGGCAGCCAACACTAACGGAGCCACTCTAGAGAGCTTTGCATTCGTGTCCAGATGGTAATGGCCACGAATAAAGGTAAATAATAGAAATAAAAAAGAGTGGGGGAGGCATGGCCCAGAGAAGAGGAAGAGTCCATACAGGGAGGGGTTAGAAGGCAGGGGCATGAGAAGGGGAGGACCCACTGTTCCCCAAAACACTCTGAGTCAAAGGCCGGCAGTGCCTCCCCTCTCAGCTGCGGGTGGCAGCCCAGCCCCACTCCCCTGTCCCGTCCGTGTGCCGCAGATAGGCTCTTACTTCGGGAGTGAGATCACCTCGGTGGACATCGACGATGATGGCGTGACGGACGTCCTGCTGGTGGGTGCACCCATGTACTTCAGCGAAGGCCGGGAGCGGGGCAAAGTGTACGTCTACAACCTGAGACAGGTACGGCGGGGTGGGGCTGGGCAGCTTCTCAAGGGCTCCTGCTTTGACTCAGATGGACGCAAGGGAACCTGGGTTCCTAGAGAGGCCGGCACCTGCCTGCAGGAGCCGGGCCTGGGGGGACAGGGACCTCCACATCACCAGAGAGGGGACTGTGGGGGAGGGAGTGGAGAAATGATGCTGCAGCAGCAGAACTGAGACCCTGAGGCCCTCACCAAGAGCCCTGAGCCCTCTCCTGCCTTTGATCAGCAGAGTCGGTTTGTTTATAACGGAACGCTGAAGGATTCCCACAGTTACCAGAATGCCCGATTCGGGTCGTCCATCGCCTCTGTCCGAGACCTCAATCAAGATTCCTACAATGACGTGGTGGTGGGAGCCCCTCTGGAGGACAATCATGGGGGCGTCATCTACATCTTCCATGGCTTCTGGGGCGGCGTCCTGAAGAAGCCCAAGCAGGTGAGGCTCCCTGGGAAGTGGATGGAGCCAAGGGACTCCTAGCCCCGTGTGTGTGTGTGTGTGTGTTCATGTAGCCCTGGATTTTCTTATATGTCTTACAGGAGGAGACCCTATCTGTCCTAGCTACACTTGTCTCAAGTGGAAATGTTGGCACAGGTGCATTGTGTCTTCAGGACTCTCCCACCATCCTTCTTTTCTTTTTGTGGTACTAGGGACTGAACCCAAGGGCATTCTACCTCCAAGCTACACCCCCATAACCCCCAGGGCTTTTTTTTTTTTTTTGAAAGAGCATCTCACTAAGCTGCTGAGAGTCTCATTATGTTGCTGAGACTGACCTCAACCCTGCAATCCTCTTGTCTCAGCCTCCCAAGTACTGAGATTGCAGGTGTGCTCCACCACATTCAGTTGCATCCTCTTGCACCTCTCCTTGCCTACCTTTGTCCTTCCAGCAACAACAACCACAACCACAAAGTCCAGACACGAACCTTACCCCCGCAGGTAGCATGTAACTGACCGCAAGGAAGAACCCCTACCTGTGCCTGCTCTTCCCTGGGTGCACTTTGCTCCCCTCAGGACTGACCCATCTCAGCACACCAAGGACCATCATCTTGCCCACATATTTTATTAGTAAGATGGTCTAGGCCTGGTGTGGTGGTGCACACCTGTAATTCCAGTACTTGGGACATGAGGATCGCAGGTTTAAGGACAGCCTCAGCAATGTAGAGAAATTCTCAATAACCTAGAGAGACGCTGTTTCAAAACAAAAAGTAAAAAAGGGCTGGAGGTGTAGCTCAGATGTAGAATGCCAGCCAGACGTGGAAGTGCATGCTTGTAATCCCAGTACTTGGGAGGCTGAGACAGGAGGATCACAGGTTCGCAGTCAGCCTCAGCTACTTAGTGAGGCCACTTAGTGAGACTCTGTTTCAAAATAAGGAATAAAAATAGGGCTGGAGGTATAGCTCAGAGGTAGAATGTCCCTGGGTTCAATCCCCAGTACCAAAAAAAAGGGGGTAGAATGCCCCTGGGTTCAATCTCCAGTACCACACACACGCAAAAAAAGACAGTCTAATAAATATATAAAGGTATAAGATATTATAAGTTACCCTCCAGGCAATATGTATATACCCTTAATGCAGTTCTTTCAACAAATAGCATTTTAAGCCGGGTATGGTGGAGTATAGCTAATTCTAGTACTTGGGAGGCTAGAGGCTGAGACAAGAGAATTACAGGTTTGAGGCCAGCCTCAACAACTTAGGGAGACCCTAGTTCAAAATTTAAAAAAATAAAACAGAGCTGGAGATGTAGCTTGTAGGTAGAATGCCTTTGTGTTCAACCTCCAGCGCCAAAATAAAATAAAATAACATTTTAATCCAAAATCATGGCTTTAATGGTTGGGATTTCAGAAGCCATGACAGCTCTGGGCTGGGGTGAAGCTCCCTACTGGGCTGCCCAGCCCTGTACTCACCTTCACTCTTCTCTCCCTGCAGAGAGTCTCAGCGTCGGAGCTGGCTCCCGGCCTCCAGTATTTCGGCTGCAGCATCCATGGGCAGCTGGACCTCAATGAGGACGGGCTGGTGGACCTGGCAGTGGGCGCCCTTGGCAACGCTGTGATTCTGTGGTTGGTTCCCTGCTCTCCTGCCTCTTGGGCTGTCATGGGGGTCAGGATGGATAAAGAGCAAGGGTGTGCTTCCAGATACTTGTCCCTGTCTTTAACCATTGCTGGCCAAACCCATCCTGTTCTTATCCCCTCCTGACTACAAATTTCTTTTTTATGGAATCACTGTACATTATCTGGAAATCCAAATCCCTCTTCTCAATCAATTTCTGGGCCTTAGACCCAGGCTCCTCCTAGAATTTACCCTTAAAGCTCTGGCTTCCTGGCATTCCTTCCCTGGCAGCTTCTCCAACTACTTGAAGGGATGCATTAAGCATATTCATCTCCCCTGGGAGAACCCTTCCTTCTCCCCTGGTGTGGGAGAATGTTCATGTGACAAGGGTTTCTTTCCTCCAACACCCATGGCCTCCTGTTCCCTTTTTCCAAGGTTTCTGTCCTGGTTAGTTAGTGTTCTCTCTGCTGTAACCCAGCAAGCCTGACCACACACATCTTAGAGGAAGGAAGATTTAGTTGCTCACAGTTTGGGAGATTTCAGCGTTTGGTCCATGTCAGACCAGGTCTGTGGAGTTCAGGACATGCAGAGGGAAGCAGAGAGAGGGAAAGAGCAAAGACGGCTCTCACATCATAGAGGCTGGAAGCAAGAGAGGAAGCAGGGGGAGGAGGGAATTTATATAATCCCAAGGTCACCCTCAGGGGCCCTTCCTCAGCAACCAAGCCCACCTCCAACCAGACTGCCCCCTCTCTGTGAGGTCTTGGGGGACACTCTGGATCCAAACCATTTCAGCTCCATCTCAATACTTTCTAGAAACCTATATATCTTACCATATGTTGACTACTTTTAAATCCTCCCCAAATTAATCTGAGCTTTTTTCATATATATTGATGAGGTATATACCATTTAAGTTATTTACGAAAACTTAAAGAAAATTTATAAGATAAAGGAAAAATTTGCTAAGTATTCTGTCGCTTTCACACTACCACTTCAAGTGTTTTGGTACCATTTCTTCCCAATCCCCCCACCACCACCACATATAATTTCATATAAGTACAATCATTTTTCATACAGCTTTAAAAGGCATTAGACAAGCCGGGTGTGGTGATGCACACTTGTAATCCCAGTACTTGGGAAGCTGAGACAGAAGGACCGCAGTTTCTCGACCGGCCTCAGCAAATAGTGAGACTCTCATTAGCCTAGTGAGACCCTGTTTCAAAATAAAAATGAAATAGGCCTGGGGGTGTAGCTCGGAGGTAGAATGACCCTGGGCTCAATCCCTGGTGCCATACACACACACACACACACACACACACACACACACACACACGCATGCATTAAACAGAAACATATGACTTCACAGGGAGAATACAGAAGGGGAGGATATGCCCTTCAAGGATATTGCCATTCAGTTGGGAAATGCCTCCATCCTGGTTTTCTAGAAAACAGAGCCTGAGCCGAACATGATGGCACTCGCCTGTAATCTCAGTACTTAGGAGGCTGAGACAGAAGGATCACAGGTTTGAGGCCAGCCTCAGCAACTTAGTGAGACCCTCAGTTTGTGAGACCTCAGCAAGTTAGTGAGACCTTATTTCAAAATAAAAAAAACAAAAAGGGCTGGGGATGTAGCTCACAGGTAGAATTTCCTTGAGTTCAATCCCAGGAAGGAAGGGAGGGAGAGAGGGGAGCCCAAGGCATAAGCTTCTGCATGAGACAGAAGAGAGACAGGAAGGAGAGCGGCTCTAAGCGGCGCACTCCTGAGCCAGCCAGCCTGCTGTGGGGGCAGCTCCTTGCTCGGCATCCCAGCTCCTGTTGCTTGCCACTGCACATTGTAGGGAGCACCTGGGAGCAGCACACCTGCTGGCTCCCCCATATCTGTCCTTCACGACAGAGCCTCCGCCGCACACCCCACCAGTGGTGTCCTCTGCTGCCCTGGCAGCGATGGGGAGGCCACAGTCCCAGGGGGTCCAGCCCCTCCAGAGTACAGGTGTGTGGAAAGAGTTAAAGTCTGCACCACTTGTGGAAGCTTCTGGGGTTTTGATGGTGATGGTGGCAGCGGCGGCAGCCTGGGTTCAAGAGGCCTGGCACAAGTGTTCACTGTGTTGGTTCCAGCCAGGAAGCAGCACAGGTGTCTGAGGGCCAGAGTAGGGGGCAGACGTCGTCTAGCAGGTCTTCGGGGTAGCACATCCACTTCTTTACAGGAAACAGATACACACCTGTGGACCCCCTGGGGGATCTATCTCGCAGGAAGCCTTGATCTAGACAGAGCTTTTGAGGTTGCACCTGTGTGCTACCTACAGAGTGATGAAATTGTGGGTGGGGGACCTCTGAGAGACTTCACAGTCCAACCCCAGGTTCTCAAACCGCCCATTAGGATCACACTTGTTGCCAGGCTTTACAATCAAAACCGAATTCTGTGGGAAGGACCCAGGCCGGGGTTTCTTCAAGCTCCCAGGCAATTCTGTGAGTGACCCAGTGTGGGGGAAAGGGCATCCTCACTCACCCCCTGCGCCCCTCCCAGGCCCAACAGAGAGGTCAGGGGACTTGCCCCCGCAGAACCAATGAGGCCAAGACTCAGGGCCACTCTCCACTCACAGTACAGAGCGGCCATTGCCCTTACTCTAAGAAGACGGAGCATTGACACGGACCACCACTTTAAACATCAAAATCCTGTTTAAAGGCCACACCTGTTTCTCTTTATATAAATGTATGGTTTGAAGAGGCAACACGTTTCCTTTCCTAATTATGTTTGACTCAGACCAATATAAGGGTACATTTGTATTTCCTCGACTACCTGCCTGGGTCAGGGTCAAGCCGCTGGGTGGGGAATTGTAGAATGTGGTTCTCCATTGACCGCGCTTCAGAATCACCTGGGGAGCTTTGTCACCTCTCACTCTTGGAGGTGTGGTCCATGGACATCAGCACCAGTGTCACCTGAGTCTGGACCAACCAACCACATCAGAATGTGCACTTTAACAAGACGCCCAGGGGGTGTGCAGACAGATTAAAGTTCGAGAAGCACCACTTTAAAACACACTAACGCCTGATTCTGATTTGATTGGGCCTGGGGTACATCAGGACCGTTCAAGCTTTCCAGATGGTTCTGATGTACACACAGGGCTGGGAACCCCTGTCTCAGAAGGCAATGAGGGGCAGAGGGAGGTCAGTGTGGGCTACCCAAGCGCAGCCCCTGGAGGATGACAGGCTGGTCCAGGCTATGGGCTGCTGAGCACAATTCACCTGACGCTTCCACCCAGTCCTTGACATCAGAGCCCCTCTCTGCTCCCCACCCTACCCCACCCTCCAGCGTGGTTCTACAGAGTCTACTGCCATCTGGGTCCCCCCCTTTCCCACTTGGTCACAGCCTGAGCTCCGCCCCACCCCGGCTCACTGGCCCTTCTCCTCCAGGTCCCGGCCCGTGGTTCAGATCAACGCCAGCCTCCACTTCGAGCCACCCAAGATCAACATCTTCCACAAGGACTGCAAGCGCAGTGGCAGGGATGCCACCTGCCTGGCCGCTTTCCTCTGCTTCACGCCCATCTTCCTGGCTCCCCACTTCCAAACGGCAGCCGTCGGTAAGCCAGGCCCCTGCCCCAGCACCAGCCTCCCCCTGGGCTTCCTGCTCACTCTGTTCCCCAGCCCAAGCTTTCCCAGAGATGGGTTCTAGGTGCCGGGTCACACCTAGAGCCACCTGTGAGGACGGCCAAAGGCCGCTCTCATTCTAAGTGTCAAAGGGGATTCATGTACAGCAAGGGTGGCAGAGCAGAGCTGACCATCAAGAGAGAGGACAGGAAGAAGGAAATAGTCTGGGTCTGAATGGAGGGCTGAATGGAGGGGAGCAGGGGGCTATGAAGCCCGGGAGTCAGCTTGGATGTGGAGGAGGAACCAGACCCAGGAGCCAGCAGGCAGGGAGCAGGACGCCAGGGGCAGGTGACAGGCCCAGGAGCTGTGGCACCCCTCGGCAGCGGGTGTTCATCTGGACAGGCTGGCTCCTTCTTGGCCCCCTTCCTCCTAACGCTGGAATCGGGCACTTACTGGCAACAGCCCTGGGCCTAGGCACCCCAGAAGTGATAACAGCAGAGTCCAAGACCCGGCTGGACCCCCCGGGAAGCGGTGACTGCAGGCAGCGTCTCAGATGAGGAGCCCAGGAGCCAAGCCAGAAAGGGGAGAGGAGAGAACAGATCCAGGCCCGGGCAGCTCTGCTCTGCTCTCTTGAGTCCCGTCTGTGAAAGGAAAAAGATAAAGGGGCCCAGGTGTCCAGAGGGCTGGCTACAGACAGTAGAGGAAGTGAGCCTTTACAGAAACTGGCAAAGGATTCCCTGGGTGAAAGGGGGGAGGCTAGCTGGGCGTGGGGACACATGCAGGTAATGCCAGTACATGGAAGGATGAGACAGGAGGATCGCAAGCTTGAAGCCAGCCTCAGCAACTTAGCAAGACCCTATTTCCAAGTTAAAAAAAAAAAAAAGTAAAAATAGGGCTAGAGGTGTAGCTTGGGGTATAATGCCTCTAAGTTAAATCCCCAGCACAGGAAGCAAGTAAGTATGCTAGCAAGCAAAGAGAGAGGAAGGTTGGAGAGAGAGAGACTGCAGGCCTTAAACCCCAGAAAGGAGCTGTAGGTGTGAGAGGCTGCTGGGAAGGGCCTGGCCGCCTCCCTAGAGTGAGAGGAGCCCGTGGCAGAGGCTCTGACCAGCCCTGACAGGGACCCAGGAGAGGGCAGACAGGGAGGGTGACAGGGAGCTGAGAGGCGGGCACGCCGGCCCACTCCTCTTCCCTGGGCTGCTCTCCTCTCCCTTCTTCCTCCTCATCTTTCCCACTGGTCCATCCGCATTCTCCTCCTCTGCCCCCTCTTCTCCTCAGCTCCTTCTCCCCTTCTTCGCTGCACCCCTCACTCCCGCACACACAGGCCTCTTCGGGGCTGGGTTGCCTCTTCCCTGGTAGCCCGGGGCTTCCTGGGGCCGTTTCTGGAGAGAGGTGGACCTTCTCCAGTGGGTGTGAGGCTCCACCTTGGCGCTCTCGCCCCTCCCCTGCTCCAGGCATCAGGTACAACGCCACCATGGATGAGCGGCGGTACATGCCCCGGGCCCACCTGGACGAGGAGGGGGACCGGTTCACCAACAGGGCTGTCCTGCTGTCCTCCGGCCAGGAGCACTGCCAGCAGATCAACTTCCACGTCCTGGTGAGCCTGGCCGCCCATCGGCAGAGCCTCAGTCCCCTACAGGAAGGAGACCCAGAACTGGAGGGGCGTGGCGTGTGGAATGGGGGAGTGGGCGCCAGGTCTACTGCCAGATCCCTGCTTCCAGCTCGCAGATGCCCAGGAGGGCCCAGGAGGGAAGTGGGCTCAGAGAGAGAGTGGAGCTGCCCGAGGGGCCATGGCTCAAAAGGGGTGAACTTGCCGGGCACAGAGGAGCACACCTGTAATCCCAGTACTTAGGAGGCTGAGACAGGAGGATTGCAGGTTTGAGGCCAGCCTCAGCAACTGAGCAAGACCCTGTTTCAAAATTTAAAAAGGGCTAGAAGTATAGCTCCAAGGTAGAATTCCTCTGGCTTTAATCCCCAGTACCAGAAGAAAGACAGGAGGGAGGGAGGGAGGGAGGGAGAAAGAGAGAGAGAGAGGAAATTGGGCAGCAGCTGAAAGTGAAGAGCAGTGAGGCAGGACATCACATCAACAAGCAGGAGGGGCCAGCCTGGCAGGGAGGGGACGGGTGGTGTCGTGAGCCGGGTGGTGGCCCAGTGCCCCACTTATGGATGAGAAGTTTGCCTCCGTCCAGAAACACCAAGTCCCCAGGCCACAGCTCCAGGCTGGATGGAAGTAGGGCTCAAAGCCCACCTGGCCTGGCTGTCCACGGCCAGTGACCAGAAGAGAGAGGAGTATGAGACATCCTCGCACCTGTTAGGGTGTGACACGTGTGACACCGGCCCTGGCCCTCACGGTGTGGCCCCACACCCAGGGCATCCTCATCCCTGCACACCCGTTCAAGCCCCTTCTGGGACTAGGAAGCTCCATAGAGGCTCGGTACCCTCAGCGCCCAGTGGCCCACCCTCACCCCCAGGGATTCTGATGCCAGAAGATGCAAAGAAGCCACTTGTGTCAGGAATTGCCAGGTTGCAGGAGGTAGATTTCTTAGGCAGCTCAAAGAACCCCCTCCATTCACCCCATCTATGCTCAGGACCAACCAGAACCGCCTGTCTTGCTGTCCTGTTCCTTCATTCATTTGTTCAACATTGAAGCCCTATCTCAGCGGTAGGACCATGTGCACCAAGGCTTCTGGCCTGCCCCCGGCTGGGAAGGAAAGACTGACACCAGTCTGGGCTTGGAAGGCCCAATAAGAAGCGGCAGAACAGCACCCAAGTGGAGGGGCATCCTGGAGGCCAAGGCATCAGGCGATGGGCAGGCTGAGCAGGAGTTCGCTGCAGCACCCGGGCTGGCAGACTCGGGGCTGAGGGCCTTTCCACATGGCACACTCCTTGTACCACAGACACGGCTGCTACCCTCCCCAACTAGGGAGGGGGAAGCTCTATCCCCATGTCCTGGCCCAGAAAATGACATTCTCACCTCTCTCGCCCCTGCCCCCTCACCCCACAGGACACCGCTGACTACGTGAAGCCCGTGGCCTTCTCTGTGGAGTATTCCCTGGAGGACCCTGACCACGGCCCCATGCTGGACGACGGCTGGCCCACGACACTCAGAGTCTCGGTAGGTCCTGCCAGCAGGGCCTGCACCTCGGTGCACACCCCACCTCACCCGGCCCCTCACCCCCCTCCCGTCCCCAAAAACCCACAACGTGCCTCCCAACATGGCCCAAGAGCAGTGTTCCTTGAGCGTCAGGCCCAGGCCTTCTCCTGTTGGAGGTTCCCCCAAATCCCCAGCACATGGAGCACTGAGTGGTTGCTGGAGAAACAGAGTCACAGGACCAAAAGGGACCCAAGACCTCGGTTACCCACCTCCCTTACCAGTGAGGACATGGAAGTCAGAATGCTCAACCACTTGGAGCCCGGTCTTCTGCTTGTTGAATGACTGATTAACAGACACCCTTCCTGCTGTCCCCTAAGTATTCCAAAAACGCTGGCGCTGGCCCCACCCTCAAGCTCAGATTTGCTAATCCCTGGTTCTGGGGCATCGGAGTCCTCTGGTGTCTAAGGCTCCTGCTCCTGCCTCTGCAACCTCATAGAGACCCCAGCTCAAAGAGAACTCAGACAGTTATTGATTCTGTCCCAGCTGGGCTGGGAGAACAGGCAAGATTTGTAAAAGGCAATATCTAAAGCCTGAACCTGAGGCTTTAGGAAACAACCTCAAAGCACACCATGGCACTTGCTCACAAGCCGAGACCTTGAGGCCCAGCCTCTGAGCAGCGTGTCTGCATGCCATCAAGTCTGGCAGAAAACCAGCTTCAGAATCACTCAAGTTCTTGTTTGGATTTTTCCAACACCACAACGGGACTGCAGGGTCAGCAGCAATGCTCCTTGCCACCCCCTCTTCTCTGACCTCACCGCCATCCCCGCAGCTCCTCCACCCCCTCTCCCCACACCATCCACGCTCCCACCAACCCCTCAGCCTTCGCCTGAGTCCTTGTCACTGGGCTAGTAAGGCTGGACTCCTCCTGGTGAGCCAGAAGAGGGAGGCTGCGTGCGCTCCCCGCCCCCAGCACAGTACTGACAAAGCCACTACAGCAAATGGATGAGAACGTGTGTCACTGACTCTACAAGTGTGTCGAGCCCAGGATGCAGGTTACCATGAAGGGCTGTTCCTGCCCGGGCCCGATGAGTTCAGTACAAGGTGCTGGTGGGGGTCACGGGCCAGGTGGGAGGCGGCTGGAGCACAGAGGAAGTTACTGCAAGATCAGACGAGAGGCAGGGGGCTTCCTGGAGGGGGAGGCTTTGGATTGGACTTTAAAGGGGAGACAGGGTTCAGACAAGCAGAGCTGGGGAGGATGGGCTTTTACTCCAGAGAGCTGACAAGTCTACGCAAGGCGTGGAAGTGAGGGGAAGCAGGATGAAGGAATATGTAAACAAAAGGTGAAGCCCAGGGTGGTGGCACACGCTTGTAATCCTGAGACAGGAGGATCCCAGGTTCGAGATCAGCCTCAGCAACTTAGTGAGACCCTGTTTCAAAATTTAAAAAAAATAAAATCGTGCTGGGGGTGTACCTCGGAGGTAGAATGCCTCTGAGTTCAATCTCCAGTATAAGAAAGAAGGAAAGAGAGAGAGAGAGAGAGCAACAAAGAAAGAAAGAAAAGGTGAAGCTAGGTGTGGTGGTGCATACCTGTAATCTCAGTACCTGGGAGGCTAAGACAGGAGGATCACAGGTTTGAGGCCAGCTTCAACAACTTAGCGAGACCCTGTTTTTATTTTTTATTTATTTATTTATTTATTTATTTTATTTTTTTGCAGTACTGAGGATTGAACCCAGGGGCATTCTACCTCTGCAAACCCAAATCCTCCAGTCTCAGCCTCCCAAGTACTGGGATTACAAGCATGTACCACCCTGCCCGGAGAGACCTTGTTTTAAAAAAAAAAAAAAAAAATCAAATGGTCTGACAGCATAGCTTGGAATGCCTCTTAGATTCAACTTCAAGTAAAAAAAAAAAAAAAAAAAAAAAAAAAAAAAAAAAAAAAAAAAAAAAAAAAAAAAAAAAAAAAAAAAAAAAAAAAAAAAAAAAAACCAAGGTGAAAAATAGAGCCAAACAAGAGTTTCTGTTATGGAGGCCTTTGAAGAGCAGCTAAGTTTTTGCAATATCTGGCCTGCCAGGGAGGGAGCCGTTCAGTACCATTAGTGCAGCAGCTGTTTACCATGTTTAATTGTTCTTTTTAAAGGGCTGGATAAAGCCAGGCATGGCAGCCCAGGCTGAGACAGGAGGATCACAGGTTCATGGCCAGCCTCAGCAATTTAGTGAGACCCTGTTTCAAAATAAAGAATAAAAGCCAGACTTGGTGCCTCACGCTTGTAATCCCAGTACTTGGGAGTCTGAGACAGGAGGATCGCAGGTTCACGGCCAGCCTCAGCTACTTAATGAGGCCCTCCACAACTTAATGAGACCCTGTTTCAAAACATAAAGTAAAAAATAGGACTGGGATGTAGCTTGGAGGTAGAATGCCCCTGGGCTTAATCCCCAGTACCATGAATGAATGAAGACTGAGGTACAGCTCAAAGGTAGAATGCTCCTGGGTTCCATCCCCAGTACCAGAGAAAGAGAGAGAGAGGGGCATTCTATCTCTGAGATATACCCCCAGACTGATTTTCTTTCTTTTTTTTTTTTTTTTTTTGCGGTACTGGGGATTGAACTCAGGGGCATTCTACCCCTGAGCTATACCCTCAGCCCTATTTTTTATTCTTTATTTTGAAACCGAGTCTCACTAAGTTGCGGAGTGCCTCACTAGGTAGCTGAGGCTGGCCGCGAACCTGGATCCTCCAGTCTCAGCCTCCCGAATGCTGGGATTACAAGCATGCGCCACCACGCCTGGCTTGATTTTCTTTCTTATTTGGAAACAGTTTCACTAGGTTACTGAGAGCCTCACTAAATTGCTAAGACTGTCTTTGAACCTGCAATCCTCCTGTCTCAGCCTCCCACTTACTAGGATTATAAGCATGTGGCACCATGCCCAACTAAGGCCCTGTTTTATTATAAAAATAAATAAATAAATAAGATGAGCATGATGGTGCATGCCTATAATCCCAGGACTTGGGAGGCTAAGACAAGAGAGTTGCAGGTTCAAAGCCAACCTCAGCAACTTAGTGAGACCTTGTTTCAAAGTAAAAAATAAAATCGGGCTGAGGGTGTAGCTTGGAGGTAGAATGCCCCTGAGTTCAATTCCCCAGTACCACAAAAAATGAATAAATAACATAATAAAAGGGGCTGAGGTTATAGCTCAGAGGTAGAATGTCCCTGGATCCAATTCCCAATACCAAGAAAAAGGAAGGAAAGGAGGGAGGGACGGAGGAAAGAAGGTGGCCCTAAACCGCCTTCTCCCCCCACTGTCACCTGACAGTCTCCACTGGTCCCAGCCTCACCCGCACCATCACCATCTCTTGCCTGGATGTTGCGGCAGCCTCCTCCCTGCCTCTGGACTTGCCCCTTCAGCCCATGCTCCCATGGCAGCCAGAGGGAGCCTTGGATGTGCTCCTCTGCCGGCCACTCCCTGGCCTGAAGTTCTGAGGGACGCCTGCCGGCTGCAAGGCATGACCCAGGGTCCTACAAGAACCCTCTCCTGCCCAACTCTTCCTTTCCTCCATCCCGGTGTCTCCTACTACAACACTGAACTACCAGTCATTTCCCAAACTCACCAACCCACTCCTGCCCCAGGACCTTTGCATAGACTCACCCTTCCTCCTGACTACCTGCTCCCCTAGTCCATTCAGTGAACTGGTCATCCTTCAGAACCTGGACCCACTGTCACTGCCTTGAAGACTTTTCTGACCACCTAAAACCATTTCTCCCCTTTGCCTCTTCTATTCCTCATATCCCTACTTAGGGGGGTGGGATTTTTCACACTCTACACCATGAGCAGAGGGGAGAAGCTGTGTCTTCCTCACCCTGTATTCTCAGTACAAAATGCCTTGCCCCCACACCCATTGACCAGAAGTGCGCTGCTGGGTGCTACTGAGTGCTGGTCTGAGAGGGACCGGGAGGAGCTGGGCTCTGAGCCATGTTTCAGAGAAGGGAGCGTCTATGGGAAGGCTCAGGAAACAGCAGGGCAGACAGGCTGCTGCGCCCGGGGTCCGAGCCCACAGCGAGGACAAGGGCTGGAGCCGGGGGTGCCCTGTGCAGCCGCCCACACCTGGCTCTCCCTCCCAGGTGCCCTTCTGGAACGGCTGCAACGAGGATGAGCACTGTGTCCCTGACCTCGTGCTGGACGCCCGGAGCGACCTGCCCACAGCCATGTGAGTACGCCCACACATGCCCCAGCCTTCCAAGCTCATATTCAGCCGGGAGCCCTGGACTGTCCCTGACACCTTTGTCATCGGTGTGAACTGGACACTGACCTTGGAGCCTGGGTGCCGGCCTGGGCTCTGCTCCTGACTCCTGCATGAGATCAGCAAGGCCCCTGTGCAGCCTCAGCCACCAGTGCTGCCACCAGTGCGCCAGCCTACTCCAGGCTCCTCAGACTCTGCTTAGGAAAGGAACTCTTCCTTTGGGCCCGAACTATACAGCAGATTTAAAAGTGTAGAGAGGGGACCTGGAGTTCTGGGAGCCTGTCCTCCATCCCCCAAATGGTCTTTGAAGGGGAGACCAGGAGCTTTTGAAGCAGGAGGTGGTCTGGAAGGGCGTGCTTTCTCCAGCCCTGCCGTCCGTTTTCTTCTCCCAGTGATTATTCCCATCTCTCTGCACCAACCCTGAGACTCAGCTGAGTCACACACTCCGCCTGTGTGACCCCGAGTGGTCTCTTTCCCACAGGGAGTACTGCCAGAGGGTGCTGAGGAAGCCTGCGCAGGACTGCTCCACGTACACGCTCTCCTTTGACACCACGGTTTTCATCGTAGAGAGCACGCGGCGGCGCGTGGCAGTGGAGGCCACGCTGGAGAACAGAGGCGAGAATGCCTACAGCACGGTCCTGAACATCTCACAGTCACCAAACCTGCAGTTTGCCAGCTTGCTCCAGAAGGTGAGGCAGGTGGCAGCTCAGCCACGGGCCCAGGTGGGCTGAGTCTGAGGGCAGAGGCAGGACAGGAGGGGCCTGCGGGGTCTGGCTACACAACAGAATCACCTGCAGAGCTTTAAAATGCTAGATCTGGTCTTCTCAGGAGACTCTAATTGATCTGGTCTGGGGTGAGGTCTGGCATCAAGACACTTTTAAAACTCCCCAGCCGATTTCAGTGTGCAACCAAGCGTGGCCAGCCGGCTCCTGGAGCTAGAGCAGGGTGTGAGTCACTCCCTCTGCCCCTGTGCCAAGGGGGCAGCTCAGACAGGCCAGATAGCCTGGCCATGGTGTCCCACAGCCTTGGCTGCCCTCTGCTCACTAACCAACAGCCAGGGGGTGACATGCTGTCAGAGTCCTGTAGGAGACAGTGCTGGCAGAGTCTGGAGCCACTGCCCCTCCCTGGGGTCTGATGGCCCCAGGGTTGCTCCCTGGCTGGTGGAGCAAGCCCTGCTCTGGAAGGACACGGACAGAGCCTCAGACAAACGTCCCCCTGCCTGCAGGAGGCTGGCCCACAGCCTGCTCGCTGTTTTTCTGGGTTACAAACTCACACGAGACCTCCTTCCATGGCTCCAAGAGACCTTTCCAATCCTGATGGAAGGCTGTGCAGTCATACAGAGAGCCATGGAGCCAGAAGGAGGCAGGGTCGCCAGAGACTGGAGAGCGGCCTCCCTGGCCTTTCAGTGGACAGGGCATGGTTTTGGAGTCAGCTTCAAGACCCCGCTCCACGCCACTGCCCCGTGGTCCAAGCGTGTGCTTCTCGTCTTGGGGCCTCAGTGTCCTGCCTAGAAGCAGGAGGATAAGCCCCTCGTCCAGAGGGAATGGCAAAGCAGATGCCTGAGCACCTGCTCCGTCTCCACCCCAGTCAGAGTGCCCCGCCCTTGCACCCCAGCCTCTGAGGCCTCTGTGGTCACCGTCAGGAGCCCTGTGCTCAGGCTTCCGCGCGGGCCATGGTCTCTGAGGGGAGGGGTCGGCTGGCAGCAAGGGTGGCTCCAGACCCCGATCTTGGGCTCTTAACTGCTGCCTTGATGTCCCACCTACCCCTAGGACGACTCAGACAGCAGCATCGAGTGTGTGACGGAGGAGAGGAGACTACACAAGAAAGTCTGCAATGTCAGCTACCCCTTCTTCAAGGCCAAGGCCAAGGTTGGGTCTGGGGGCAGATCAGGGGAGGGAACACGGAGGCACAGAGAGCGAGGGCATGAACGGAGGGGCCTGGCATGGGCAGGGAGACCTGCAGGGGCTTTCAAGTATATGAGTGTTTTCTCCCCCCAAAAATGATAATTTAAATGACCTCATTAGCCAGCCCAGCAGGTGAATCCCTACCACTCCTGCTGGGCTTAGAAGGCAGGTGGGAAGAGGGTGAGTGTGTGGGTGAAGGCAGGTAGCTATGAGGAGGAGGCAGATCATGGGGGTGTTTGACCATCAGCCCCGCTCAGCGGGCAGCCACAGAAGGTTGTGGAGCAGGAGACCTACTCGAGGCCAAGCTGTCTGTAAATGGGAATCAGAGAGAGGCGAGCTTGGGCAGGAGCCAGCCCAGGTCTGCAAGGCTGGGAAGGGTGTAGGGCTCCCTGGATAGAACCTCCCCCGTGAGGTGTCAGTCAGAGCTCTGCAGTGAGGACGCAGTGGGAAGCACAAGCTCCACCCACCCAGCCTCCTGGGAGGATCGGTCCAGGGTCCCCTGGGGTCCTTGCAAGAGGGGTCTGTGTGAAGACCCAGTGGCATGCTGGGTGGGGCCGGGAGGAGGCAAGGAGGATAGGTGTCACAAGGCCAGATGAGGGACACCCCTGAGTGCAGCAAGGGGAGCAGATGCCCTGTGGACCTACCTGCCAGGGGCCCGGGATGACCTCATCCTGCAGGCTGCGTGCGTGTGTGCGTGTGTGTGTGTGTGTGTGTGTGCGTGTGTGTGTGTGTGTGTGTGTGTGTGGTGGCCCCTTTACCACCAAGGCCCTCCCCTACCATGGAAAATCCTGCAGAGAAGAGAGTCTGGGGACTGGCTGCCTTCTAGCTGGCTTTCCTTACAAACCAAACGGGTGGGCTGGCGGCTGGGAGCTGCTGTCTTTGGCGGCCCCCTGCAGCCCCCAGCTCAGTCGGGTTGTTCTCCAGCACCTGGTCCTCCCTCTCCCAGCCCATTTCCAGCCTGCGGGCCACCCTGGCCAGTGAAGGACCGGCAGGGGCTGCCAGTGGCCAGGCTGCTCAGGCAGGGCCACCCTGGCAGGTGGGGACAGGCCAGGCTGCCAGTGGGCCAGGCTGGTCCAGAGCGCCCCACTCAGGCTCTGCCCTTACAGGTGGCCTTCCGTCTGGAGTTCGAGTTCAGCAAAGCCATCTTCCTGCACCACCTGGAGATCCAGCTCCGCTCGGGCAGGTCAGG
>PVLC010000062.1:299499-329097 GCA_004027655.1 Graphiurus murinus
TACTGGGGATTGAACTCAGGGGCATTCTACCTCCGAGCTACACCCCCAGCCCTATTTTTTTTTATTCTTTATTTTGAAACCGAGTCTCACTAAGTTGCGGAGTGCCTCACTAAGTAGCTGAGGCTGGCCGCGAACCCGGATCCTCCGGTCTCAGCCTCCCGAATGCTGGGATTACAAGCGTGCGCCACCACGCCCGGCTTGTATAATACATTTTAGATAGCAGTTATTTTTCAATTCTATAGTTCTCGCTGGGCATGGCAGCACATACCTGCAATCGCAGTACTTGGGAGGCTGAGACAGGAGGATGACAGGTTCAAAGCCAGCCTCGGCAACTTGGCAAGACTCTCAGCAATTTAGCAAGACCCTGTTTCAAAATAAAAAATCAAATAGGGCTAGGGGTGTAGCTCAGTGGTAGAACACCCCTGGGTTTTACTCCCAGTGCCAAAAAAAAACAAAAACAAAAACAAAAAACCTCCCATTTCTAGCCAGGTGCAGTAGCATACATCTGTAATTCCAGTGACTCAGGAGGGGGACACAGGGTCTGTGTGTGTCCAGGGTCCCTTTCCTAACTAAACACCTACCATGGGATAGGGCTCCAAAGGGAATGAAACCACGCACATGACAAGCATTAGTTGTGTATTTCCAGATCTAAAAGTGTCTGTCTGTGGCTGGCAGTACCCACTACCAGGGGAGCCCCTTGGGCCACTCTTCCACCAGGTGACTGAGCCCCTCCTGGCAGCTGGGTGGCTCCATGAGTAGGTGGTCCCAGCTGCAGCCCGAGTCCACGGGGAGCCCACACCAGCCCAAGTGGTCACACCATACCCAGGCATGGTAATCCCAGTACCTGGGGGGCTGAGACAGAAAAACCGCAGGTTCAAGAACAGCCTCAGCAATGTAGCAAGACTCTCAGCAACCCAGGAAGACCCTGTTTCAAAGCAAAAAATAAAAAGGGCTGGGGGTATGGCTTAGAGGGAGAATGCCTTTGGGTTCAACCCCCAGTACCACCAAAACAGAATAAAAGGCAGCAGGGGCAGCTGGTGTCACCCGTTCGGGCCTCCCCAGCCTCCTCTCCTTGGAGACACCCAGCTCCCTTGCCGGCCTACTCCAGTGCTCCACACCCTGGACATGCACCGTCCCTTCCTGGGTGGGCCTCGCTTCCCTCCCGCTCCAGGGAGCCAGGTGGGAGGGAGAACAGACTCCCCCTGACTCTGGCTCTCCCTGTAGTGACAGTGACGAGCAGGACAGCACCAAGGATGACAACACGGCACTCCTGCGCTTCCACCTCAAATACGAAGCTGATGTCCTCTTCACCAGGTGGGCCGGGCTCCCGCTGGGCAGGGCAGCACCCTCTGTGGGCCCTAACAGGGCCAGACTGCTCTGAGGACCTCCTGTGGAGCCAAGTGGGTCCCCAATAGGCTAGAGAGTGCAGTCCCCATCCGTGGCGGTGGTACCAAGCTAGAGGAAGGAGGGGCACGGGCCTGGCCAAGAGCTCCCAGCCGGGGGCAGAAGGGGGGGACCAGCATGGCGATCAGCGCCTGCACTGTCTGTAGAGAACTTAAAAATAGACCAGGGCATGGTGGCACACACCTGTAATCCCAGTACTTAGGAGGCTGAGACAGGAGGATCGAAGGTTTGAGGCCAGCCCCTGGGTTCAATCTCCAGTACCACAAAAACAAATAGAATTTAAAGGACCCATTAAAAATTAAATCTAAAAAACGTCACTGAGAAAGACTCCTCCTTCAGGCCACACAGCTCCCCCACCTTGCTATGCCCCAGTCTGAGGGGAAACAGCCCCTGCCCTCTGGGAGCTCTGGAGAGAAGACACAGTATGGAAGGACAGCCTCCCCAGGCCACCCCTAGAGGCTGGAAGGGTGTGGGGTGGGGGGAGGTCAGGCTCCAAAGAGGCCACAGCAGGGACAGCAAACACCTGGCTCTCTGACCCACACCCGCCCCCATGCCAGGCAGACACTGCTAACTGAGTGCTTATTCCTAAGTACGTATTCCTGCTGAGCCTCAGTGTCCTTCCCCACAGACACAAAAGAGACCGGGTTCTTGCAGTCTGGGGCAGCAGGCACGCATACCCTCCTTCCTACACTTTGTCTAACCAGCACTGACCCGTGCTCCTGCGTCCTGTCCTCTTCTCTGCAGGAGCAGCAGCCTGAGCCACTATGAGGTCAAGGCCAACAGCTCACTGGACAGCTACGATGGCATCGGGCCGCCCTTCCACTGTGTCTTCAAGGTGAGGCTGAAGGACAGCAGAGGAGAGGGAAGGGCAGGAGCTGAGCACCCCATCTGGGAGGGGGAATCTGGAGTCTGCTAGTGGCCAGAGTCCAACCTCAACCCTGCTACCTGCTCACTGTCTGACTTTTGTCAAGTTGTTCCCCTCTCTGGGCTTCTTGGTGTCCATCTGAAAAGTAGCAAGGCTGGACTGGGGGGTATCAGTGAAGATGAGGTATGCCTGCCTAAAATTTTTAAATGTATATATGTAAAAAAACAAACAAAAAAAACAGTGGTTTAAATACAGCAAGGTTTACACTCTCCCATAAAGGAAGTCTGGAGTTGCTGGGCAGGGTGGCACTTGCCTTAATCCTAGTATTTAGGAGGTTAACACAGAAGGATCACAGGTTCAAGGTCAGCAATACTCAGTAACTTAGCAAGACCTTAGCAACACAGCTCCCCCACCTTGCTATGCCCCAGTCTGAGGGGAAACAGCCCCTGCCCTCCGGGAGCTCTGGAGAGAAGACACAGTATGGAAGGACAGCCTCCCCAGGCCACCCCTATGTGACCTTGTTTCAAAATAAAAAAATAAGCCAGGCGTGGTGGTGCACACTTGTAATCCAGTACTTGGGAGGCTGAGACAGGTTCAAGTTCAAGGCCAGCGTGCAGTAACTAAATGAGATCCTGTTTCAAATACATACAGGGTGCTGGGGTGTAGCTCAGAGGTAGATTGTCCCTGGGTTAAATCCCCACTACAAAAATTAAAAATAACCATAGGGTCGGGTGTGTAGCTCAGAGAGTGCCCCTGAGTTTAATCCCTAGGAGCACAACATTTTTTAAAAAGTTCATCGTTGGCAGCTTCACAAAGTTACTCAGGATTGGGTCTTTTCTCCCACCATCCACAGCGTGAAATTATCAGCCTCAAGATCACTTTAGGTGTGGTGGTGCTCGCCTATAATCCCAGTACTTGGGAGGTTGAGATAGGAGGATCATAGGTTCGAGGACAGCCTCAGCAAGTAATAAGACCTAATGAGACCTCATTTTGAAAACAAAAAATTTAAGAAGGGCTGGGGCTGTAGCTCAGAGGTAGAATGCCCTGGGTTTAATTCCCAGTAAAACACACACACACACACACACACACACACACACATACACACACACACACACACACACACTCATATTTCAAAATAGGTCCAGTTCCGGCGATCACATTCTCATTCCAAGCAGCAAGAAGAAAGAAAAGGAGAAGAGCATGCCTCTTCCTCACAACCCATTACCTCTCATTGTGCAGAACATTGTGATTCAGCTGTAAGGGAGGCTGGGAAGTCTGACCTTTTTGCCAAGGAAGAAGGGAGAAATGAGAATTAGGAAGTAACCTAGCACTCTCTGCCACCGCAGACCACAAGAGCTTCCTCACCCCTGAAATGAGTTTATCAAATTCTCCCACAGCTGTATGAGAGCCTGGGGAAGGGGGGAGGCTGACAGACGGAGCCTTGCCTGCCTTGTCCAAGGGAGGCTTAGTGACCTGCCCAAGGCCACACAGCCCTCCGTCGCCCCAGGGTTTTGTCCCTGGTCTCTCTGGTGCCAAGGCCTTGCTGGTAATCGCCACCACCCTGGCTGGAGTGAACTATCACAAGCTCACTGTTCACATCCTTTCATTCATTGGTCATTAGCTCTCATAACACACTGATGGCTGACACCATCGCCACTTCTGGCTTCAGCAAAATCCCCTAAGCCAAGAGGGAGGGGTAGACAATGGAAGTGTCCCGGCTGACAAGTCCCCAGTCTCCAGGAGCCCTGCCCTAGCCATGCCCTCTTGCCCTGTCGCCCACGCCCACACATCTCCCTGCCACTACTGGGCAAAGCTTTGCAGCTCCCAGAGTGGAAACGCCAGGGGCCAAGTAGGCTGTCCCCAGGCAGGCTGGAGGAGCCCTCCCGGGCTGGCAGCCCTGTGGGCCCCGTCCCCCCTCCCTCAAATGCTGCTAGGTATACGGACCACCCCACTCTGGCCACAGATCCAGAACGTGGGCTTTTTCCCCATCCATGGAGTGATGATGAAGATCACCGTCCCCATCGCCACCAGGGGTGGCAACCGCCTGCTGATGCTGAGAGACTTCCACACCAACCAGGTACCGTGCCCTGGGACCAGGAGACAGGCCTACCCCAGCAGGTGTCCCCATGTCCCTAGTCTCCAGCTCCTTCTCCCAGGACTCAGGCAGCTGGGCTTTCCCTGGGCAGAGGACAGGCAAATCCCTGAGAGGCTGAGCTGGCCAGAGACGGTGTAAGGCTCAGCATGTACATGCGTGTGCGTGTGTGTGTGTGTGTGTGTGTGTGTGTACATGTGTGTGTGCATGTCCTCCTTGCAGGCAAACATATCTTGTAACATCTGGGGGAACAGCACTGAGTACCGGCCCACCCCAATGGAAGAAGACTTGAGTCGTGTCCCACAGCTGGTGAGTGTCCCCAAACCAAGAACTGGGGGAACAGGGCGAGAGGTGTGCGGTCTGCTCCAGGGGCTGTTTCTCTCCTGGCCCAATAGGTTGTCAATGAGAGATCACTGAGCTGGGTGCAGCAAGCAGCTGCAGCCCCAGCTACTTGGGAAACTGAGGCAGGAGGATCTCCTGAGCCCACAGAGTTAGGCCAGCCTGGGCAACAGGGTGAGGCCCTGTCTCAAAAATTAGAAAGCAAGCTGGGTGTGGTAATACACACCTGTAATCCCAGTACTTGGGAGGCCCAAACAGGAGTATTCCAGGTTTCATGGCCAGCCTCAGCAACTTAGTGAGGCCCTCCACAACTTAGTGAGACCCTGTTTCCAAATAAAATAAAATAGGGCTCAGAGTGTAGCTCAGAGGTAGAATGCCCTTGAGTTGAATCCCCCGTAACACACACACACACACACACACACACACACACACACAGTATAGCACAAGAATGAGAGCACTCAGTGAACACCTAGAGGTGCTTTGAATGAGGAAACAGAGGGAGGGGTCCCACTTCTTGCCCTGTGGAAGGCCCTGACTCATAGGAGAGGGGTGGAAAGACACAGAGAGTCCTAGCACCTGGGCTAAAAGGGCTGTCAGGACCCAGGAAAGCAGAGGAGGGGCAGAGGCCAGAACACACATGGTTTGTACTGAGGTCCTCTGACAGTCAGCCGGCCACAGCTCAGCGCAGCTCAGCTCCCCAGGCCCTCCTGAGGCATCTGCTGGTGCCCGGCTCCCTTCCAGGACAGACTCAGCTTCCAGGGACCAGTTCCTCCATGTGCTTTCACATTTCTTCCCAGACAAAAAAAAACTCAGCTGTTTTAGTTATATTTCCTCTAAACAAATGCTTTACAGAAGCACTTTCTCTGCATTGCACTTTATCAAAGATTAGACCTTAAGTAGGGTTGGAAGGGGCAGCCAGACAGCCACACAAACAACTTTAACCTAATAAATTCTAGTTGCGTGAAGATCTGTTGGGGTTTTCTATCTCACTGTTAGTTTTTACATTTGATCCTTAAAAATTATTTGTTTTTGTTTTTGTTTTTGTTTTTGTTTTGTTTTGTTTTGTTTTGTCTATTACTCTGGCTAGGACCTCCAGGGCAGTGGAAACAGAAGTGGTGACAGGAGTGTCAGAATTGTCTTGATCTTCACCTTAAAGGAATACGATATTCTCTATAGGGTATATGAGTGCGCGAGGGGGCCGGGGAGGATCAGATTCAGAAAGTTCCTTGGGAGTTTTTGTCATGAACAGAAGTTAGATTTCCTAAAATTACTTTTTCTGCCCTATTTTTTATTCTTTATTTTGAAACAGGGTCTCACTGAGTTGTGGAAGACTTCACTAAGTAGCTGAGGCTGGCCACGAACCCAGATCCTCCTGTCTCAGCCTCCCAAGTACTGGGATTACAAGCATGTGCCACCACGTCCAGCTTTTAGATTTCTTAGTGTTGAATCAAATTCTGTTCCTGGAACACACCCAACCTGGTCACCATGCACAACTTCAAATGGAGCATCAGATCTAGGGGCCTGGCTTCTCTTCCAGCTTCCCTGGCAGCCCAGTCCATGTGTCCTCATGCACACCTCTCTCCTTGTCCCCTGTGCTCTGCCCCACCTCTCCCCTCCAGGAGCAAAACCCTATTTGGTCAAGTGCTATGGCCAGGCCCTGCATCTGGTGGCCCAGGGTCCTGACCTCACTGCAGGTCACAGCCAGGCCGGCTGCCCCGCCCAGCTCCTCCATATCCCCGATGCTCCCCAAAACCCACATTCTCTTTCAGAATCACAGCAACTCCGATGTGGTCTCCATCAACTGCAACATAAGGCTGGCCCCCAGCCAGGAAATCAATTTCCACCTGCTGGGGAACCTGTGGCTGAGGTCCCTGAAAGCAGTAAGTGGGAGCCTGGATGAGGCTGGGAGGGAATGGAGAGGAAAGGGAGGAGGAGGAGGCAGGGGAGCCTCCTGCCTGGGCCTCCCTGGGAGGTGGCAGAGCAGAAGCTTCTGGAGCCAGCCCTGAGGACCCTCTGCCATCCAGCTCAAGTTCAGATCCATGAAGATTGCAGTCAACGCGGCCCTGCAGAGGCAGTTCCACAGCCCCTTCATCTTCCGTGAGGAGGACCCCAGCCGCCAGGTGAGCCACTGGGACCCTGCAGCTTGGAAAAAGGCTGCTCCACCCCTCCCTTGGGAGACACAGGCAGGCTAAGGAGAGAGAAAGAGCACCAATAGGCCTCAGGTGAGAGTGAAGAGGGGACCGAAGTGGCATGCCCCCAGTGTCCTCCCCTCCTGCTTCTGGCACCTCGGATCTAATGAAATGCGAGTGACAGGGGGTCAGAAGTCAGCAGTGGACTGCACTGGTGACAGCCAAAGGATGCAAGACATCTCAGCACTGGGGCTCTGTTTCAATTGGATAAACCCTAATTGTTACACACCACACTGGGTCACACTCTCCTAGGACAATGGGAAGTTGGGTTGTAAAAAAAAAAAACCCAGCCAACCAGACACAGTGGCCCACACCTGTAATCCCAGCACTTGGGAGGCGGAGACAGGAGGATCACAGGTTCCAGGCCAGCCTCAGCAATTTAGCAAGACCCTCAGCAACTTAGGGAAACCATGTTTCAAAATAAATAAAAAGGGTTGGGTGTATGGCTTGGAGGTAGAATGCCCCTGAGTTCAGGACAGAAAGAGAGGCAGACAGACAGACAGACTCATGGAGGGAGAGCGGAGGGAGGGAGGGCCGACAGGCCTGTGTGCTGTGGAAACCAACCAACAGCTGCATTGTGGAGTTCTGCTGCCCTCCACTGGCCACATCCCAGAAACACCAGCCTGGGCTCAAGAGGACAGATGGGGAGCAAACTCCCCTCCCACCCCCAGCAGGCCCTGGCTAGCAGAACCCAAAATGTCGGGAGGCCAGGCTTTACCAAAAGAACCCCGTAGATATCAATCCCAATCAGCCTCTGGGCCCGCAGTCACGGCCACAGCCCCCTCTCCATGAAAAGTCGGCACCTACCCGGTCTCCTTCTGTAGGTATTTGTTCATTTAGCACATTTTGGGTGTCCCTTCTACAGCTCAGGTCAAACAGAGGATAGAGATAAATTGGACAGTAACAGCAAAGCCCGGGACGGGGGGGGGGGGGAGGGGGAGAGGGAGGGGAGCCCAGGTGCAGGGAGAATGCCAGGGCAAGGAACATCCAGGGAAAGCTTTCTGGAGATGGGCCATTTGAACTGAATCTTGAAAGATATATTAGAATTTCCCAGGTATCCAAGACAGACGAGGTGGTGCAGGGAATTCCCCCCACCGACACACAAGCTGACAACCCCTCTCCCCACATTGGTAGATATCTTTTGGGTGAATTCTCCTTCCAGCCCCCCAAAAGTTCTTCTTATACTCTCTGAATGCCTTGCTTCTCTTGGAGAATTCCAGCCAAATTCAGCCCCTGTCATGCTGGGCTCTGCACTAGGGCCACAGGGCTGGGGAGGAAAGCAAGGTCCCAGTCTGCAGGGACAGAAAGAGAACACACAGGGGACCTGCTGTGCACTGAGCCCTGTGCATGTGCAGGCCACTGCAGCAGATACCAAGCTCCCTTGCTCTCTCCTCACAACTCTGTGGTGCGTCCTACCACCCCTGCTTCCTGAGGCTGCGTGGGATCAGGAGCCAAGGGGGGCTCCATCATGCCATTGCAGGTGGTTCACTAGTCAGTCAACCAACATGTTTACTGAATTCCTACTGTGTTCCAGTCACTGAGGACAGAGCAGTAAACAAAGCAGACAGCCCTGCGCTCCTGAAACTGACCTTCTAGGTGATAATAAGTCAGCAAAAATCCATACATGCAATGTTGAGTGGTGATAGGGGTTTCCCAGAAAAATGCACACCTAAGTTTGGAGAGTCGGCTGCTGTTTTATACAGCAGGGTGGGAAGAGCCTCTCCATCGAGTGACTTCAGACTGAGACCACAGGGAAGATGGGAGCATCATGTGCGTATCGGGTGGAAGCTTCCCAGGCTGAGGGCTGCAGTGGCACTAGGGGGAGCAGGAGATAACACCAGCAAGATGGTGAGGCAGAGTGTGGTCTCGCAGGCCTCATTTTTCATTTGGCAAAAGATGGAATGACATGGGGGCTTGGAGCAGAAGTTGCCTCCCTGTTTGAAAGTACCCCTCCAGCTGCCATGCTGAGGAAGGATTGCAGGGGCAGCTAGCGGGGTGGCAGTCTCTAGGGCTCAGTCGGTGGGAAGGATCAGCCATATTCTGGAGGTTTCAAGAGAAGGCTTTGCTGATGGAGTGCATGAGTGTGAAAGTCAGGGTCCCCAATGAAGACAGGCTCCTGGCCTGAGGAAAACCAAGGAAGGACAATGCTGCCATTTGATGAGACAGATGTGAAGGATACAGGTCTGGAGGTGGGCAGGAGGGTCAAGAGTTTGGTTTAGGGCCTGTTGCCAGACAAGACAAATAAACAGATAAGCCAGGAACTCAGCAGAGTCTGGGTGGAAGGTAGAAATGTGAGTGTGAGCCGGGCATGGTGGCACATGCTTATAATCCCAGTATTTGGGAGGCTGAGACAGGAGGATCTGGGATGGTGGCCAGCCTCAGCTACTTAGTGAGGCCCTCCACAACTTAGTGAGACCCTGTCTCAAAATAAAGAATAAAAAATAGGACTGGGGGTGTAGCTCAGATGTAGAATGCCCTTGGGTTCAATTCCCAGTACAAAAAAAAAAAAAAAAAACATGTGAGTGTGGAGCCGGGTGTGATGGCACACTCCTATAATCCCAGTATTTGGGAGGCTGAGACAGGAGTATCACAAACTCAAGGCCAGCCTCAGCAACTCAGTGAGCCCCCGTTTCAAAAATTAAAAGGGCTTGGTGTATAACTCAGAGGTAGAATGCCCCTGGGTTTGATCCCCAGAACTCCCAATAAAAAAAAAAAATGTGAGTAGGGTCACCAAATATGGTTAAAGCCGGGGACTGAATGAGTTCTCCCAAGGTTGCATTATGACTTCTCTGACCCTCGCTACTTTTGCCTTTGGGGGCCCTTCCTCCATTAAAGTTTTTTTTTTAAAATTTTTAACTTGATATTAAAAAGAATGAATATAATCCAGGCTAGATTATCTTCATTTTTCTTTCTAATTTTAAAAGCAATTAAAAGTTCCCTGAACCTCTCAAAGTGTTGGGGGCCGCAGGTGCTGTAAGTCAGCCCCAAGTCCCCAGCGAGTGGCTCCAGGAAAGGAGGTGTGTGGATTGCACCATGAGACACACCTACCACAGGGCATCTGGGAGAGTGAGGAAGCAGCAAAGAAGACTGAGAAAGAGCAGCCCTGCAGTAGGAGAATCCAGGGAGAGTGGGGTGGCCCAAGGCAAAGGCAGCACGTGTTCTACAGAAGCCGCCTGGCCTGGGGGGGCCAACTCAGGAGTCCACTGGGCAAGGCCACCTGCTCAGAGGTCTCAGCCAGCTGTGCAGCCATCCCTCCCTTGGCATCTCCCTGAGGAAGAGGTGCGGCTCTCCCACCAGGGGCCGCTGTCTCTGGCCCTGCCCAGGCTGGCACCCTCATCCCCGGACCCTGGCACTGTTGACCTGGCTTCCCCTTCCCTTGCAGATCATGTTTGAAGTCTCCAAGCAAGAGGACTCGCAGATCCCCATCTGGATCGTTGTGGGCAGCTCGTTGGGGGGCCTTCTGCTGCTGGCCCTGCTGGTCTTGGCGCTGTGGAAGGTGAGGCCCCGCAGCTGCCCAGACTCTGGGCTTGTTGTCACTGTCTCACTCTCCTCCCCATGGGAGCAGGCACCCAGCCACTTCCTCCTACAGTTTGCTGGCTGCCACAGTACCAGCCCCTCACTACCGCAGGACTGGTTAGGCCAGCAGAGGGCGCCCACACTATGGCTCCTATGCCTGCAACCCGTGTTTGAGTCCCTTGGAGAACTTCATGAAAACTAGGGTTCCTCATCAAAAGGAAAAAAAAAAAAAAAAAAAAGACTAAAGCAAGTTCAGACGACCAGACAACATTTCAACAATATAGGCCATTAACAAACCTGCCAAAGTCCTTCTCCGTCTCTGAACCTCTGGTTAAGAACTCCTCCCACTATAGATGGAAATGAGAGGGAACCGGCAGGGCCACACAGCAAGATGGTAGGAGCCAGCACAACTCCTGCTTGAGGTTTCATCCACTTTGCTCCATTCTGCAGAGGGAGTTCGGGGGGGGGGGGGCGGTGCTGAGAAGGAGCTGGCTACTCGGGGAATCTCTCTGAGAGGGTTAGCAGTTAGCAGGGAAAGGCAGGAGGGGAGGCAGGTCTTGTCTGCCCCGCCCACCAAGAAACCTCCCTTTGCCTTTCCACAGCTCGGCTTCTTTAAAAGTGCCAGGCGCAAGAGAGAGCCTGGCCTGGACCCCACCCCCAAAGTGCTGGAGTGAGGCTCGGAGAAGGAGGCTTCGAGTTGATGGGGGCCCAGCCAGTCCAGCCTATGCGCAGGCCGGGGCTGTGACCCCAGAGAGCTGCACGGAACCGAGTGGAAGCCCGCCGGCTTTACACTTGATCTCTCTCTAAGCGACGGCGCCTGCTCCCCCTGGGACAGCACTCAAGCCACGTTAAGAGAAACCGCCCTACTGAGAGACCGGGACACTCTAGTACAGATCCCTAGGGCCTTACAGGGACCCCTCCAAGGCCCACCCCAAGGCCTCCCCAGGCTCTGCGGAGGGCATTTGCTGCCCCAGTCATTACGGTGCTAGGAATTCGCAATCACGCCCACATCCAAAGAAACCCTCGGAGGAAGACTGTAAATACTGCCCCGGTCTACCCAAGCCTCCAGCTCCAGAAGGACCCGATGGCACAGCAGATCGGAATTCTGCGAGGCCCTCCCACCCCTCACCCTTACGTTGGACTCCTAAGTCAGACCCCCTCCCTTCCCATAGAGAGGCCCCAAAGCTCTCCGTGAAGGAGCCGGAGCCCAAGGCTTGAAGATGACAGCTGCAGGGCAGGGTGAAGACCGACTCTGGGATGCGGGAACTGCCAGACGACAGGTGGGACCCAGGACGCGCCAAGATCGGAGGCCCGGGGCTCTCCGCCCACGTGCGTCACGCGCTGCCACCGTGCACGGCCCCACCCTCGCCTGCCGCGCAGCTGCTTTGTTCCTAGGTACCTCGCGGGAGCGTGTGGTGACGCAATCCCTCGGGCTCCACACTCCCACCAGACTTCCCGCCGGAACGCCCCCACCCCGCCTGCCGTCAGGACGCGGGGCCTGGCTGCAGCCGGGCAGAGGGGGAAGGGTGAGCGGCTCCCCTCCCGGCGTCACCCGCCACACTCACGCACAGCCTCCCACCTCCACTCCTGCCGCCAGGGTGCGGGTGTGGGTGCGGGAGGAGGGCTCGGGGGCGGGGGTGCTGTCGAGGGTCCTCCCTGGAATGCACTGAATAAAGGCCGTGCAAGGACCCTCAGCGCCTGTGCAGCCTCGGTGGCAAGTATCTCACCCGCCGCCCCAGGACAGGTGATATGACAGTGATGACACCCCCCTCCCCAAGGACAAGGGGCATGCTGATACCCCGCGGAGTAATTTATGTCAACCTTTGAGGTAGAAACGGAAGAGGGACACATCAAAGGCACTTATTCCCCGTGCATTGCGCGACCTTTACAGTCGCCATATTTTTAAGAAAAAAATTAGCCGGACGTGGTGGCGCACGCTTGTAATCCCAGCATTTGAGAGGCTGAGACCGGAGGATCCGAGTTCGCAGCCAGCCTTAGCTACCTAGTGAGGCACTCTGCAACTTAGTGAGACCCTGTTTCAAAATAAAGAATTAAAAATAGGGCTGGGGGTGTGGCTCGGAGGTAGAATGCCCCTGAGTTCAATCCCCAGTACCGCAAAAAAAAAAAAAAAAAAAAATTAAAAAGGGTTTAAAAACCAAGGCACTGACCCCATTCTTTGGGCGGAGCATGTTCCAGTGAGCCACACACTGCTTTAAAGAGGAGGGGGAGGGGCTCCCTGTTTCCTCCCCACAGTATCTGAAAACCCACAGTATGCTCCCTACAAGCTCTCCTCTCTGTGTGACACCTCCGGTGTGGAGCACTGTCTGCCCCCCTTCCTTCCTCCCAAGAGTCCCCACCCCATCTTTGGCCAGAGTAGATGATTAGAACCCAAATGTCTCACTGTAGCCCTACCCCTTAGTCCCAGCTCCGCCCCGCCTCCACCCTCAGGCCTCCCCAGGATGGGGTTTAGGTGTTGAGCTTTCTATGCCTGCAACCTAGTTTCTTCTTTTGCACAGGCTGCTCTTAAACCAAGGTGTTTCCATTCTCTTCCTGCACCATTCACTTACTGGAATTCCAGCAAGTAGAAGCTTAGAAATTAATTCCTCATAGAGAAGCACTCTCAGAACCAGAGAAGTTGAAGTTCCACAGCAAAATCAAGATGAAGCCCAGAGGTTCCATTGCCCCAGCCAGACTGGCACTCTGGCCCAGCCTCAGAAGAGCCAAATGAGCAGGCAGTGAAGATGGTGGAACTAAAACCTGAATATCAAAACCCACCTTCTTTCTAACAGAATCACAAGGAAGCCCTGAATTGAGTGTCACTCATCACTCTTTATGAATGGGATAACTTGGCAAAAAGAGAATTAGTGAACACACACTCAAAAGCACATCCTGATTTAGAAGCACATCTTCTTTCAAACCCAGTAGACCTCAGAGAATGAAAAACCTGATTTGTAGAGGTCATCATTCACATTTTAACTTTTGGGGGGAGGTGCCGAGGATGGAACCCTGGGCCTCGCACATGCTAGGTGAGCATACTATCATCCTCCCCAGGCCTACACCAAGACCAACTAATGGCCAAAGAATAGAGAGACTGAGGCTCACATGCCCAAGGCCTTCAGCTTTTACACCCTGTCTCTCCTTTTCCTCCTCCTTTTCTTACCAATTCTCCCTTTCTGAATCTAATCACTCTGAAGTAGAAATGTCCAAGACTGGCCTTAAGACTGCCTGGCAGGATAAATAGAACACACGTTAGAGGGAGCAAAGCCTAATGCTGAAGCATTTTTTCCTTATCCTGGCTGGACATTAGAATCACCTGAGAGCATTAAAAGATACTGAAGCAAGGACCCCTGCCCCTAGGGATTCTGATTTAATCGGTTGGGAGAGGGACTGTGCCATCACTTCTGTTTGTTTCAAACTGAGCTCAACTATAGGTGGACATAAAAGCTAGAAAATTAAGAAATGAGTTAATGTGTACCGATAACATATTTCTATGACAAATACTGGGAACTATACTGTCATTGTCAAGATCACTCAAGTTAATCTGGCTCTAGTCTGGAAGACCCTCTAGTTATGGCAAGTCTCTAATGCAGGATTTGTTGCAGAACTGACCCCCTTTCCCAGGGTCCTCAGAACCCCAATGGGGCTCTGGGAGGTGTTGGGCACATTTACTGTTGACTGGGAGGGAAGTTTAACATCAGTTTCTGAAGACAATTTTTGGCATATAGAGGCAAGCAGCTCAAACACAACCTCAAATCAACATTAAAATTCATTTGTGGCTCACAGATGTGATATCAACTATGTTCTGTCTGCTGGCTAAGAATAATTATTTAGATGAAGCTAACAGCTAATTTGTGTATTAACAGGAAATATAACAAACTTAAAAATGGTTTAGTCTTTAAAGAGCATAATGGGCCCAAACTGGACATCACTGTAAATAAGCTTTGAATTCCTTGTGACCACATAAGCAAATCTGCAGCAAACTGAAGTGAACAGGGGAAAAAATTAATATATATATATACATATATACATACATACACATATACATACATACATGCACACTTGGGACGAAGTCTCTCTTTTTTTATTTTTTTATTTTTATTTATTTATTTTGCAGTAATGGGGATTGAATTCAGGGGCATTCTACCTCCGAGCTAAACCCCCAGCCCTATTTTTTATTCTTTATTTTGAAACAGGGTCTCACTAACTTGGGGAGTGCCTCACTAGGTAGCTGAGGCTGGCTGCAAACCCGGATCCTCCGGTCTCAGCCTCCCGAATGCTGGGATTACAAGCGTGCGTCACCACGTCTGGCTAGTCTAACTCTTTTATAAACTACCAACAGAGATGGTTTTAGAATTTGGTCCATGAATTCTCGATCTCTAAGTTCTGGGCTTGTGTAATAGAGAAAGACCTCCCAAGTATGAGTAGTGAAAGGAGATGAGCAAGATGCCCCAGGTGGTTTCAGTTGACTCTGACCTGAAGCACAGTAGCACCCTGTAAGGAGACACCCGCAAGGGCAGTCCTCAGAGAAGATACAGAAGCTAAGGGGTAGGCCTTGGGTAGATCCGAGAGAGGCTGCTGGACAGTGACCTGGGGGAGGAGGATGTCAATTAGGGATCCTCAGTCCTGATAAGCAGATGGAAAGGAGGAGTCCAGTCAGGAGTGTCCCTTCTTCCTGGCATTAGATGGGGCCAGCATGCAGGCTAAGGGCAACATGCCCCATAAAGCAGATCAGTCAGAGCTGAGCTTCTCCAAGTTCAGTCCCAGGGCCACCTCAATCAAGGCCATAGACTTCTAAGTCCCATCCCAGACTTCACAGATCCCATTCCATGAGGGAATTCTAAGCGTACTGAACTTAAGAGAACCAACATGATATTGTTATTCCCTAATCTTTAGTATCAGTTTTATACACAGCCTACTTCAGCTGACTTTCAACTCTGCTTGGGCCTATCCTGATGGCAAAAAACCCCAAGGTGCATCCATCTAGTACAAATGGTGGAATTTGCTGTTTACTGTTTAGTGGGGTTTACTTCTGTTCAGGAAGGTGGTGCTTCTTAACAATCCAGGTATCCAGCTGGAAGGGGCAAAATGCTAACACAGCAGAGAGGTATGGAGTAACTGGGCCTCCAAACAGGTGAGAAAGCTACTGGGAGATGGGTGGGCCATTCTTTCCCTAAAGGTCTTTACAGGATAAACTGCTCCCTCCATCAGCAGTCAAGAGCCTTTAGCCCTAACACTCTCCCAAAATGAGACTTAAGCCAGTTCCCCCTGGCTTCAAGCATCAGGGTACCAAACAGCCTGTAATAGAAATGGGCTTAATTGTTGGGCTTGGGGGCACACACTTGTAATTCCAGTACTTAGGAGGCTGAGACAGGAGGATCACAGGTTTGCTGCCAGCCTCAGCTACTTAGTGAGGCCCTCTGCAACTTAGTGAGACCCTGTTTCAAAATAAAATAATTTAAAAATAGGGCTGGGGTTGTAGCTTGGAGGTAGAATGCCCCTGGGTCCAATCCCCAGTTCCACAAAAGAAAAAAAATAAAGAAATGGGCTTAATCATGCTCCTTTCCTGGCACAATGACTCACTACACCCAAACAAGTGGTCAGGTCTCTCCCACCATGAAGATGTGGCCTGGGTGACAATACAGCCACTAGTAGTGAAGTCCCATCTCATCCCACAACACACTGGCCTTGGCTTTTGATAATGTGGTACCATCTCCTTTGGTTGCATGGATTCTTAACAATTAAAAACAAAATCCCGAGCCGGGCATGGTGGGACACGCTTGTAATCACAGCATTTGGGAGGCTGAGACCGGAGGATCCAGGTTCACAGCCAGCCTCAGCTACCTAGTGAGGCACTCCACAACTTAGTAAGACCCGGTTTCAAAATAAAGAATAAAAAAATAGGGCTGGGGATGTAGCTCGGAGGTAGAACACCCCTGAGTTCAATCCCCAATACTGAAAAAAAAAAAAAAAAAAATCCCCAGCTGGGCATGGTGGTACACACTTATAATCCCAGTACTTGGGAGGCTGAGACCAGAGGATCCGGGTTCACAGACAGCCTCAGCTACTTACTGAGGCACTCCACAACTTAGTGAGACCATTTCAAAATAAAGAGTAAAAAATTAGCCAGGCGTGGTGGCGCATGCTTGTAATCCCAGCATTTGGGAGGCTGAGACCGGAGGATCTGGGTTCTCAACCAGCCTCAGCTACCTAGTGAGACACTCCACAACTTAGTGAGACCCTGTTTCAAAATAAAGAATAAAAAAATAGGGCTGGGGTTATACCTCGGAGGTAGAATGCCTCTGAATTCAATCCCCAGTGGGGGTGTAGCTCAGAGGTAGAATGCCCCTCGGTTAAATCCCCAGTACTGGGGGGGGAAAAAATCCCCAAATTTTATCAGTATGAAGATTAACTAGGTTCTTCTCAAGGGACAGTCAGTCCTAATAAAAAATGTAATCCACAAGGTGCTTTTGTGTCAATCTATTCTGCTATTTAACATCATTCTAAAGTGGGACACCATGTCCCACAACAGAATCTGAAACAAATGTAGAGGAGTTTTGCTGGTATAATGTGCAGAGGGTCCAGAGCCTTGCATCTGGTCTCTGAAACTCTTCAGTAAGATATGGACTAAACCATGCCTAGCAAACTCACCAGGCTCAAAGCAGGGTATGAGCAAAAAATTATTACAAAAGGAGGAGCACGGTTCCTGATGGACTCATCCATTAAAATCAGTCTTGCATGCGTTTTGTTCTTACCTTCCCGGTAGTGCATTAAAAAACAAAATGCAGCCACTTCATGATGTTTACTAAAGGCAGCCCAAGTCAGAATTTTGAAATATCGTAAATTTTTATTTGGGAAATAAAAAGTTGAGGGAAAATAGAAAATCATATTTTGAATAGGGTCATCTAGCTGATGACAAGCCTATCAAAGGCAGGGACCATCCACACATCCCCTGGACGCTGTTTTTCAAGAGTTAGTTCCCAATTGTTGAGGCAAGAGAAAGACCCAATTTTCCTCTCTGTTGGAATAAGTGCATCATTCTAAAAGCACAGGCAAATTTTGAAAATATAGTTTTGTCTAAACTTGACCCCAAGTAAGATTTTATGAAACACTAAAATTTAGATCTCTCATACTAAAATTTTCTAGAAGTAGACTACTGCCGGTATTTGTTACTTTAATACAGTAAACATTACTTGAAACAAACAACAACAACAAACATGCTCTATAAAACCTGCCTGGATGATTCTGCAGTCTGGCAGGGCACTATAGCCAGGCAGTGACCTGGCAGGGATCCTAAGGTGAGCTTCTCCCAGGCTGAGTCTTACAGTGAAAGAGCACTGCTCCATGGGTCAAAGATCTGGAACCCACTCCCAGTTCTGAAACTCAGCCTCAGTATGACATTGGATGGAAAAGTCACTTTTCTGAATCTACATCTGCAATTATAAAAATGAGATAGTTACATTAAATGTTTTCTTGAATCTTTATAAATAGACTGGCATGTCTACCACAAATCTAAATCTGAAAAAAACGTGCCAAGGATGTGCTCCAGTACCACCCACAATTGAACACTCTCCTGGCAATTTTAACCATTGTAATCAGGTAAAAGAAATATAAGGTCTAAATACTGGAAATAAGAAGGCAAAATTACCATTACCTGAAATGAGGTTAATGTTATCTGAGCTATCCAAAAGAAACTGAAAAAAAAAAAAGTCTAAAAAACAAATTATTAATTTTCTTTGTAAGAACATTAACATTTACAAGTATATGTAACAATATCAACAAACTTAGAGACCATAAATGTGAGAAATTGGTAAAGACTATCACTAAAAAACTTAAAAATCTCTGGACAGAGATATATTAAAGACTTAACTAAATGGACATATCTTTTTTTTTGGATAAAAAGGCTCAGAATTAAAGTGATGTCAGCCTCCCTAAATAAATCTATTGATTCAATGTTTAAAAAAAAAAAATGATCTAGTAACATGGAATCAAAGGAGGAAAAAAAACATACAATAGTTAAAAAAATTACTCTCCTCAAAAAAAGACAAATGAAGCCATACTAGCCCAATTAAGAATAGTAAACATTTACAAGGCACTGCAATATACTTCAGGCAGGTACTAGGACTAGGAATTGAATCCAGGGACATTCTCTCTGAGCTACACTCTCAGACCTTTTTATTTTTTGTTTCAAAATAAGGTCTCACCAGGTTGTTGAATCTCACAACATTGCTGAGGCTATCCTCGAACCTGTGATCCTCCTGTCTCAGCCTCCCAAGTACTGGAATTACAGGCGTGTGCCACCATGACCAGCTCCATGTTAAGCATTTTAATTATCTCATTTGAACATGACAGTTCAAGTTAGATAATATTATTGCCCCAATTTACATAAACTGAGGCTTAGAGAGAAAAGTAACCTGCCCAAGGTCACAGAGCTAATGAATGAGCAGTAACTGAACCCAAACAAAGGTCCTCAAAGCTCCACTGCACCAGCTATATACTTATATTAAATAAATTCCTGATGGGTCAAAAATTTAAACCAAAAAAGAGGACAAAGGGAAGGAGAGAAGCCATAAAATTTTTTCTATTTTAAGTAAACATGGGTAAAAAAAAGATTTTATGATCTTGGAATAAAGACAGCCTGATAAGCTGGATAAAAAATTCAGACCATCAAAAAATTATAATAAATTTGACTATATAAAAACATAGCCGTGTGTGGTGGCGCACACTTGTAATCCCAGCATTCGGGACGCTGAGACCGGAGGATCCGGGTTTGCGGCCAGACTCAGCTACCTAGTGAGACACTCCGCAACTTAGTGAGACCCAGTTTCAAAATAAAGAATAAAAAATAGGAGTATAGCTCGAAGGTAGAACGCCCCTGAGTTCAATCCCCAGTACCACAAAAAAAAAAAAAAAAAAAAAAAAATGTAAACTTCTGGAACAAGCCTATAATCCCAGGCTTGTTGAGACAGGCTTGGGAGGTTGAGACAGGAGGACTGCAAATTCAATTGAGACCAGCCTCAGCAAGGAGTGAGACTCTCAGCAACCTAGATCAACCGTTTCAAAACAAAAAATAAAATTGGCCTGGGGGTATAGCTCAGAGGTAGAATACTTCTGGGTTCAATCCCTAGAAACACACACACACACACACATAGAGTAAACTTCTGATACAAAAACTACGTACCGGGGATTGAACTCGGGCATTCTACCTCCGAGCTATACCCCCAGCCCTGTTTTTATTGTTTGTTTGTTTGTTTGTTTATTTATTTATTTATTTTTGCGGTACTGGAGATTGAACTCAGGGGTGTTCTACCTCTGAGCTATACCCCTAGCCCTATTTTTTTCTTTTTTAATTCTTTATTTTGAATCCAGGTCTCACTAAGTTGTGCTTCACTAGGTAGCTGAGGCTGGCCGCAAACCTGGATCCTCTGGTCTCAGCCTCCCAAATGCTGGGATTACAAGCATGCGCCACCATGCCCGGCTACAACTACCATATTTAAAGCTGAAAAAAAACCTAAAAGCTTTAAATGACAGTAAACTTCCACATAATTTCTAATACTAAGATTACAACCCAAATGCAAACAAAGGAAATACAAATGGTCAGTAAATATATGTAAGTGTTCAACCTCATTCAGAATAAAGGAACACAAATCAAAACCATAAAATACTATTTTTCATTAATCACCCTTGCAAAAACTAAATGATGAGATGAGATCTGATGTTAATAAAGACATGGGGAGATGGAGGGCAATTTGATAATCTCTATCAAGATTTTAAATACATAGCCATTAAGCTAGGAGTCAGTGTTAGGCAAGAATTTGTTGAATGAGTATAACACAAGAATGTTCACATAGCATTAATTGGAATATCAAAAACTGAATGCTTGAAGTCCATCAAAAGACCTGGTTAAAAAATTTTAAGTTCATCTATAGAATTAAAGCCATAGTTTTTTTTTTTTTTTAATCTATGCATAAAGAAATGAAAAATGCTTGATATGCTAAGGTTCACTTGCATTTTTCAAAATGAAAAGAAATAATACCTATATATACAAAAAAATTTTGGGAAGCTACTCAAAAAATAGTGTTTTGCCTCAGAGTTCAAATGGGAAGTGATAAGAGATGGGAAGGGAACTTTCCTTTAATATGGGTTTTTTTCATACACACGTAAAACTTCAACAACTTTGCTTTAAATGAACTCCACAAAATGATCATATCACATTGAACAATAAAGACACAAACTTCAAGGTAGTTTTTTTCAAACATTTACTGAACACAAACACCATTTTTCCTTTTACACAGCAAGATTGTTAGTTTGAAATTAGCTGAGCTATTAGGACTGTCAATTGCCATGAAATTAAAAATGATTCTACATGTCAAACTCAAATAGAAAATGTCATGCAATATATAAATCACTAATAGACCTCTGGTGCAGTCAGCAAGTTTACTATGTTTATTAAGGTCACGTAAATGGTTTGACAAAAGTGCACAATAGGGTGACGTCACTGGTTTGTTATAAATCACAGTGAATTACTAGAGTACAACAATGTAGTTCCTCCAGGTGGAGGAGTGCAGGATGGGGTGAATATTATAAAGGACAGGATCTTCCCAATAGGTTCAGCCAGTCAAATTTTTCTCCCCAACTAGGCACCTCTGAAAAGACTGGTTAGGAAAGCTGAGATTTCTCCTCATCTTTTCTCCACTACTAAGCAACAACAAAAAAGCCATGCACAAATTTTACAACACCTGATAAAAAATAGATACAAAACCTGTTCACTTCATCACTTGGCAAGTATGGATCTTCACTCCTTCATTGTTCTGATTAGGCCACTCATCACATGACTCACCCTTAAACAAAAAGCTGTTAATAATTTAGCAATATTCACCCCAGCACACACATCAAGACATACTCCCCATAACCATCAAGCCACTGTCCCTTCCCTACACATGAACACAAAAGATACATAGCACAAACCTAGGACTAGAGACCACATTTACTTTACAGCTTTAAAATTAACATATCACCATTAGCAGTGTAGTATTTGTTTCAGGTCCCATATTGGGGAGGGGATGCTGTACAACCCAGTCCATCTACAGGTCTGGGCAAGTCTGCCAGAAATGTCTAAGAAAGCCCTGCAATGTGACATACACAAGAAGGAGCTTTCTGTGTTCAAGAGATGATATCCAGAAGAAAGCTGTACATTTTCAGAGAGGGAATGAACACAGCTTAAAATCTTCTAGACTATAAAATCTTTGAATAGAGCAGAAGGCAGAATTTTGTTTCCTTTAACCCCTTTTAATGTTACAGTATAGTCAGTGAGAAAAACAGAATACTCATTTGTGTATTGATATGTCTGGCTAGCCTGAAAAGGAAAGTTTCAGATTTTTACAGAAAATCTACCATGAAAACAAGGCCTTTATACTTTCATCCAACTACTCACTAGTTCAACTACTGGCTGCGTCTAAACCAGCAAACTGTAATCCCAAGCCCAGCAACTCACTCCTCATGCTGCCCCATTCCAAAAACAGGAAATCCTTCTGCTAGAATCGTCCCGAGTAGTCTTATTCAGAGAGTAGCTGCCTTGACTATGGTGAAAACTGTTAACAGGGTGTTGTTCCCCTGAATTTTTAATTTTCAAAAACACTTGTCAAATATAGAGTTGGCATTTAGGGAGCTGCTGCCCCCAGATCGGATTTTACTTCAAACAATGCTAGCATACCTAAGTTCTCACAATTATCAAGTAATCAACTATTAGTATAATGAAATAAAACCTTCTCGGAAATAAGCAAGACAAAAGCTTGCAGACTGCCTGCATTTTGGTTTGTTTGTTTGTTTGTAGTTCGCATAGGTAGCTGGGCTGTGGCCTCCCAGCGCAATCCAGGGTAGACTGAAAAAAGCTATCTTGTCAAGTTCAGTTCTTATGAAAATGTTACCCCTTCTTTATTAACTGAGGGGATGGATTTGGTGTACATTCCTTGAGTTAAATAGTCACTTAAATTCAAGAGTTCAATTTCACCAACATCATTAAAAGCAGGAAAGCCCACCTAAATTTCAACATGATTTGCAAATGAAAGCATGTTCCTGGGCCTCTAGTTCATCCAGATTTATAAGACAATTCCAGAGCAGGACAGAGAAGTTTTGAGAGAATTGGTAATGCTATCAAGAAAGAGTAACAATTCAAAGCATAATTCTACCAATAATAAACATCAAATGACAAAGGTGGCTGCAAAAGAAGACAGCCTAGAGTTCTCAGGGAGCTGAGATACAGAACTATCACTTTTCTTACCTATCTATTTTCCTTTTAAAAAAGAAACAAAACAAAACAAAAAATAAGCTCACAAAGAATTTGGCTAACCATATATTAAAGTAATCCTACCAAAAACAAATGTAAGAAACAGGCATGTAGATTATTTGTTCCAAGAATGGTTTTATACAGGTGTTTCACAATGTACATTTGGAGTGATATTACAAAACAGAATTAGATCCTCAGTAAGATACTGCACAATATACTACAATACTATAGTTTAAAAAAAATCTAATTACCATTAGCACAGTTCAAGGTTTATTCCACTGTCTTCAGATTCTTTCTCCAACGTTGTCAGCATTTCAATGATTTACTTTCTCCAGCATTGTCTTCCCTTCTCAAAAACTGTCATTCAAGTTTGATGTCTGAATATATACATGTAATCATCCTCATTTTATAAATAAGTAAGGTCTAAAATGGCATTGGTCTTGAATAGCCAACGGGATGAAATGTGTTTTTAAAACATGCAACATTATCTGAAATTTTAAGTTCTGGTGTTAAAAATCATACACATTAAAAATGGAACCAACAAACACCAAGTTATCACAGCCATTCTTTAGACTGTCCAATACACCGCCTTGTAGTCTAAAATATAAAGGGTCTGATCTAAGCAATGTAAAAGGGATGGTTCACTCACCTTGAGAAGTATATTTTTTTCTCTTTTGGCCACTGAGAGTTGCCAAGAGCAAGGTGCGGTATTTCCTTGATTCATACCATGAGGATCAAGGTATTGGTAATTTCCAAATTAGGGCTCATTTCAGTACCTCCCTTTAAGCCATCCTAAAAACCTTCCTTGTAAAATGTCAGATTAGGAAAATAGAAACCTATTACCATGATAGAATTTACCTTCAAAACATTCCTAACTGAAGCAAGACACAGAAAGTAGAAATATAGCAACTATTTCTTACAACCTTGGGGGAAGAAGTTTTTAAAGTCTCCCCTCCCACCATCCAAAGTATTTCATTTTGTAGGGTATCTCTATTTAAGGCCCTAGGTGCTGATTTTGGCTTGGTCATTGTTTTATACTGATCTAACTGCAATCTTCTCTTATATTTTACAAAGTGATATCCATACATAAAATGTTAGTTGAAATATCATAGACTTTAAAGTTTATATCTGATGGTGCTACATCATTACAAGGCTTTTCACTAAAAGCTGTAGGTCTTCACTTATGGTACCATGCACTGAGTAGCTAAGGCATTCATTTGGCACTAGAGAGAAAATTACAGATACAGCTACCTTTACTTTCATTATCATTTTTAGCATCAATAGAAATAGGTCTGTTCCTTTTCTTGAATTTCTGTGATGCTTAAAAGATAATCACAGAATACTCTTTTAGTTTTAATAGTTAAAATGTTGCTGTTGAAACAAAACAAAAAAACAAATACCTTTGTACAGTCTGTCCAACAAGTGGCATTTTGTGATGGAAAAAGTTGCAGCTCTGACCAAAACCCCTTTAAAGTGGCATTGAAAATTATTTTAATCATCAAAAACACTTCCTACACATTAGTGATTTTTCTGTCTTATAATGACTAAGAAAGTGAGAAAGGTAAAAATATACTGGCTTGAATTCACCTGTCATAAATACCTTATTTGGGAGGCACAAATAAATGCCCTCTGGAAAAGTAGTTTTCAGATTTTAAAAGATACAACACAAGAGGAAAGGGAGAAAGGGAAAGAGGGCAGAAATAAAATGTAAAACCACATTGTGACAATTTGTTTCATAAGAAAACAGCATTCATAATCTTTACATGTCTCTGAGCTGAATCAAATGCAAACAGCTACAATTTAGGTATATTAAAAGAAATGTCAAAGACTTCAAGCCTAAAGGCAGAGTCCATCAATATTCTCTGAAGAGTGGGTTTAAGATTATTACCACTGTGAATACACTACCCAGGATAATTCAACAATTTCAATGGATTTAACTTTATAAGTCTGTAGCTATTATTAAGTTAGCAGATTTTCAAATTAATCTGTAGCTATATTTTTTTAAGTCTTCCGGATGTTAAAATGTGTTGCATCACTCCATGTACATAATGGAAAAGTGAAAACTATCTACAGCAGTTTGGCATGTGCAGAACACCTGGATCTCCCATTACTTTTAATGTTCCTTTTTAGTCGTTTTTCTTCATGAAATTCTTGAAACTGCTGCATGGATAACACGCTGACATAGGCTTAACAGAAATACTTTTGTAGGCAGCTGTTTAAAACATTCCCAACTTGAAATCATAAATGTCCCTTATTACATAAACAAAGTAGTTTATATTCATTCCTTAAAAAAAAAAAAAAAAGACAAAGTTAAGTGACCAATAGCCAAACACCTTATAGTTACACCTATACAATGTGGCTTTGTTTAAATGTGTTTGAAATCAATTACCATACAAAGCAAGAAGACCAAAGACAGAACTAAGAAAGAATGGGTTGAAAGGAAAGGTGATGGAAAGAAAAGTAGAATTTATGAACACATAATTCTATTCTCTGTGATTAAAGTCCTTTACTTTTAGCACCACATTAAACGATTTTACATATCCAGTCACTTAATGAAATCCAACAAACTCTTCAAGAGTTCTGGGGATCTGGTCTTGGTAGTTAATGTCATTAGCCCGAACTGCTCGGGCAGCCAGGCACTTGAGACTCATCTTCATTTGAGTTTTAAGTAGTATTTCAGATACCCCAGTTGTACTTTTGTCTAGTGGAGTCTTATTCTGCTTGTTTGTCATGTCGGTGTGAGCGCCAGCTTCAACGAGGCTAATGATGATAGAGTGCAAGGTCAGAAAATCACTGATGGGCCTGTTGTACTGAACGATAATATGAAGGGCACTGTTGCCCTCATTGTCCACAGCATTCACCTCAGCGCCACAGTCCAGCAAGAGCTTTGTGACGAGTGCGTTCGGAAAACTGCAGACATCATTGGTGTGGAAATCATCAACTGGAGTATTCGAGTTGACAGCTAGATGCAGCAAGGTGAAGCCTTCACGAGTTCTGGGGTCAAGGTGAATCAGGTTGTAGATCTGCTTGTTAATTTTGCGCTGATCTTCTTCACTGCAATGTGTTTTGGTGGAGATGCACACTAAATACAGAAAGGTGTAGAGATTACATTCATAATTGTCCATGGCATTGTGGACATCAGCATCTGGGATATTTTTTACTCTGTTCATACTTTGTTCTATTTCCAAAACACTGCATCTCAGAACACATTCTATGTCTGGGGCCTTCACAGTCTCGTTCAAATGTATCATCTGTGAGAAGACTTGAGCAAATCGAAGAAGATCCTTGTGGGTATTCCTGTTACCTTTCTGTCTGAGGTGCAGGGCATGAAGCCACAGCTTGATACACTGCTCAAATTCCATGTTATCTGCATAAACAGCCCCTCTGTAAATGATGGGATGGGAAACATCAATGTTGTCAGCACCTAAAATCCGTTCCCGAACAATAAGGCCTTCCATGTGAAGAGCATCTCTGTCTTGCCGAATGGATTCCAGTTCCTGGGGGTTTCTACATTCAGTTCTATTCCCATAAGCATGGATTGGTGGGAGAACCTCTTTTTCGAGAATATTATTACCATCTTGAAACCTCTCCAACATGGCTAAATATAAATAGTGGTATGTCTTCATGATGTCATAGTTCTCACGGTCATTTGCAAAGGAGGCACCCAGGAGTTCCAAAGCTTCAATCCGACTTCTTCGGTCGCAATCAGCATGAGAGAGCAACAGTTCAACAACATCAGCTTTACAGCTTTCGGCAGCAACCTTCAATGGTGTCATCCCATGGCCATTCACTACTATAGCAGCTCGCCATTTTATCAGCTCTTTCACGATATCTATGTGCCCAGCTTCAGCTGCAAAGTGCAATGCTGTGGCTCCACAATGTGCTTTAGCATTGGGGTCAGCGCGTTGTTCTAGAAGGTATCTGACCACATCAGTGTGTCCCTTATATGCTGCAATCATTAGGCAGGTATTGTCATACTTGTTGGCAATGCTGATGTTGGCATTATTTTCAACCAAGTATTTCACAATGTCCAGTCTACCGTCGAAGCATGCTGCCCGCAGGGGGGTCGAATTTGTTACTGTGGTATGGTTCACGTTGGCTCCATGGCTGACTAGAAGTTTAACAACTTCAAAATGTCCTGCTCCTGCAGCACACCAAAGAGCAGTGGCACCATCAATGACATACCTACACATGAAAAGAATAAACAGTTAGGTCATGGAGCCACATGCCCTAACACAGTTTAATGGAAGTATTCATCTGCACCGACCAAGACCTCACTTTCTAGAACATGAATGAAACATTAGTTTTGGTGAAAATAAAAACAGGTAATTTCAGCAAAACACACTGCATAGTACTTGGACCTAAAGAATCATCCATTTTCTACTAGTAACAAATAAGTAAATTTCAGGGGGGAAAAAAAAAAAAACAGGAAATATATGGAGGTTTGTAACATCTTTACAGGCTGATGCACTAGCTCTTAAGAGCACAGCATGTTTCACCTTCTCAATAGCCTCCAGGTAGCAGTTTCTCTCAATTAGAAAAGTAACCCAGCCGGGCATGGTGGCGCATGCTTGTAATCCCAGCATTCGGGAGGCTGAGACCGGAGGATCCAGGTTCGAGGCCAGCCTCAGCTACCTAGTGAGGCACTCAAAACTTAGTGAGACTCGGTTTCAAAATAGGGAATAAAAAGTAGGGCTGGGGGTATAGCTCAGAGGTAAAATGACCCTGAGTTCAATCCCCAGTACCGCAAAAAAAAAGTAACCCCAGTTACTTTTATGTTGGAAATGAAAGAAAAAGAAAAATAGGTATGCTTACTTTGTGATTTTTTTTTTTTTTTTTTTTTTTTTTTTTTTTTTTTTTTTTTTTTTTTTTTTTTTTTTTTTGTGGTACTGGGAATGCAACCCAGGAGTATTCTACCTCTGAGCTACATCCCCAGCCCTATTTTTTAGTCTTTATTTTGAAACAGGGTCTCACTAAGTTGCTGAGAACCTCACTAAGTAGCTGAGGCTGGCCGCGAATCTGGATCCTCCAGTCTCAGCCTCCCAAGTACTGGGATTAAAAGCGTACACTATCATGCCCGGCTTACTTTGTGAAATTTTTATGTACCTATAATTGATGTATTTTTCCTCAATCACATTTTCCAAATTTATAATTCTACTATTGAATATAAGTCTTAAAAAGTAGAGTTTGCTGAAAATACTTAGATCTACTGTGCTAGAACCAGTAAGTATAGTTGAAAATGTTAAGGAAAAAGGTTGACCAAAGAATTATTCACTGGAGCAATTAAGAATGCATGCCAAAAATCTCAGTAGTGATTTTCTCACTTATACAACCTTATATTGTGACACAGGTCAAATTATATTTTCCATGATGCAGAAAAAGAGTACAATTTCAAGCTGGGTGTGGTGGCACACACTTGTAATCTCAGTACTTGGGAGGCTGAGACTGGAGGATCCCATTTGTGGCCAGCCTCAGCTACTTAGTGAGGCTTTCTGCAACTTAGTGAGACCCTGTTTCAAAAATAAGGAAATAAAAAATAGGTCTGGGGGTGTAGCTTGGAGGTAGAATGCCCCTAGGTTCGACCCCCAGTACCACCAAAAAAAAAAAAAAAAAAAATTACAGCTTCCTTGGTGCTATGTTTGAATATGTCCCCTCCAAAATCCAGGTATTGCCAGTGTGTTAGTATTATGAGATAGAGCCTTTACGAGGTGATTGGGTGATGAGGGCTCCTCCCTCCCTGAATAAAATTAAGGCCCTCATAAAAGAAATATCATTCCTCCCCTCTGAGGGACTCAGCCCTCACCAGATAACTGAACCTGCCAGCACCCTAACCTTGAACTTTCCAGCCTCTAGAGAAACGAATTTCCATTCTTCACAAATTACTGAAGATCAGGCATTTCATTACAGTAGCATAAAACAAATTAAATATAAATATCATAATTTAGCCCCAGTTAATATCACAAAAAACGCTTTATACCACTTTTTTTACTAAAAATAAAATATCCACTTTATAATAATTCAAGCAATTACTTCAGTTTCAACTAATGACACAAAGTGTTTATAAGTAAACGCCTTCTCAGTTAAGAATGGTTAACTATGGGAAGAAGGTAGAACTGACTAGAAAAGGACTTCAAGGTTCCAAAAATGTCTTATGTCTTAATCTGGGTAACAGTCACATGGATATTTAGGTAAAAATTCTCATCAAACTGCACACTTAAGATCTGTGCAAACCGGGTGTGGTGGCACAGGCTTGTCATCCCAGTACTTGGGAGGCTGAGACAGGAGGATTGCAGGTTCTCGGCCAGCCTCAGCTACTTAGTGAGGTCCTCTGCAACTTGGTGAGACCCTGTTTGAAAATAAAGAATAAAAAAAGGGGCTGGGGGTGAGGCTCAGAGATAGAATGCCCCTGGGTTCAATCCCAAGTTCCGCAAAAAAAAAAAAGAAAAAAAATTGTACCTTTTCTTTGTTTCTGTTAGACTGCTTTTCACCAATGTATTAACTATCTTGAATATTGTAGAAAAGATGCCACTTAACTGGGCATGATGGCACACATCTGTAATCCTAGTATTTGGGAGTCTGAAACAAAGAGATCCCAGGTTCCAGGCCAGGGTCCTGTTTCAAAATAAATAACTAAAATAGTGCTGAGGGTATAGCTCAGACGCAGAATGCTCCTGGGTTCAATCTCCAGTTCCACAAAAACAAAACAGAAAAAGTCACTTCTTCCTTTAAGGCTGGTTTATAACATATATAAGGTCCAGGATTGTATTTTTAAACGAAAGCACTCAAGTATGACAATATACCATCTGTGTTTTCATCATTCAACTTGCTGTTTAGTACCTGAAACTTACACTATTTAACGTCATTTAATAAAGTGACCAAAATGTGTTGTGTGCTTTAAAAAATAAATAAA
>PVLC010000062.1:329197-346685 GCA_004027655.1 Graphiurus murinus
GGTGGCGCACGCTTGTAATCCCAGCATTCGGGAGGCTGAGACCGGAGGATCCGGGTTCGCGGCCAGCCTCAGCTACCTAGTGAGGCACTCGCAACTTAGTGAGACCCTGTTTCAAAATAAAGAATAAAAATAGGGCTGGGGGTGTAGCTCGGAGGTAGAATGCCCCTGAGTTCAATTCCCAGTACCGCAAAAAAATAAATAAATAAATAAATAAATAAATAAATAAATAAATAAATAAATAAATAAATCAGTGCATTTTACTGTAAGACATACCTCAAAAAAAAAAAAATCTTCTAAAGTCTTTTTAAATTTTTATTTTTAAGCTGGGCATGGTGGTGCACGCTGGTAACCCCAGTACTTGGGAGGCTAAGACAGGAGGATGACAGGTTTATAGCCAGTCTCAGCTACTTAGTGAGGCTCTGTTTCAAAAAAGTGAGACCCTATTTCAAAAAATAAAGAATAAAAAACAGGGCTGGGGTGTAGAATGTCCCTGGGTTCAATCCCTAGTACTGCAAAAAGACAAAAAAGTTTCTTGTTAGTCAGGCCTGATGGTGCACAACTATAATCCCAGTACATGAGAGGCTGAGACAAGAGGATCTCAGGTTTGTTTCCAGCTTCTGCAACTTAGTAAGACTCTCAGCAACTTAGCAAGACCAGTTCAAAAAAAAAAGGTATGGGGGCTGGGGTCATACTTCAGTGGTAGTACTTACCTAGCACATGTAAAGCCCTAGGTTCAACTCAAAGCAACATAGCAACATACACACACACACAAAGCCATTTAATTATCTTTTTTTTTGGTGTGTGTGGTACTGGGCATGGAACCCAGGGGCATTCTATCTCCAAGCTACACCCTCAGCCCTATTTTTCATTCTTTATTTTGAAACAGGGTCTCACTAAGTTGCAGAGGGCCTCACTAAGTAGCTGAGGCTGGCTGCGAACCCAGATCCTCCGGTCTCAGCCTCCCAAGTACTGGGATTATAAGTGTGCACCACCACACCTGGCTTAATTATCAATATTATAAACTAAAGAATTAACCAGGAAACTAAGATATTCTATCAGTGATATGTTTTAATGATTACCACTGTACCTTTTGCAAACAGTTCAGTTTAATTAAAATTCATTTATTACATTTTTATCATGATTATATATACAAAGTTCAATAAAACTTTTACCACTGTCAAAAACTACCATTTGCAATACCATCAGAAAATATCAATATCAGCCAGGCATGGTGGCACATGCCTATAATCTCAGTATTGGGAGGCTGAGATAGGAGGATTACAGGTCAAGACCAGCTTCAGCTACTTAGTGAGACTCTCAGCAACCCAGCAAAACCCTGTTTCAAAACAAAAAATAAAGAGGGCTAGGGGTGTAGAGTTCAATCTCTCTCTCTCTCTTTTTTTCTCTCTCTCCCTCCCTCCCTCCCTCTCCCTCTCCCTCTCTCTGTCTCTCTGTGGAAATAGTCAGCCTTGACTACCACCTTCCTAGGTACAAACACCATAGTGGTGTCGCCAGGCCTGGTGGCACACCTGTAACCTCAGTGACTCAGGAGGCTGAGGCAGGAGGATTCCAAGTTGGAGGGCAACCTGGGCAACGCTGTGAGACCCTGTCTCAAAATAAAAAAGAGTCAGGTATGGTGGCACAATCCCAGTACTTGGGAGGCTGAGACAGGAGGATCGCAGGTTCGAAGGCAGCCTCAGCAATTTAGTGAGACCCTATTTCCAAATGAAAAATAAAACTTGGTCTAGGGGTGTACCTCAGAGGTAGAATGCCCCTAGATTCAATCTCCAGTACCAAAAAGAAAAGGAAAAATAAAAAAGACTTATTTTAATCACATTGAAGTTGATCATTATTTCTTAAATAATATTCAAAAAAGTAATAATCACAAAGGAAAAAAAAAGATTTACTGTACCTAAGTAACTCTATTCATCAAGACATTATTTTAAAAGTGAATAAGCAGCCAGGTATGGTAGTACACGCTTGGGAGGCTGAAACAAGAGGATCAAAGGTTTGAAGCTAGCCTCAGCAACTTAGCAAGGTCCTCCACAACTTAGTGAGACCCTGTTTCCAAATAAGAAATAAAATTGGTCTAGGCCTTGCAGCTACTTGAAGAGGGCATAGGACCAACACTTCAACACACAGGCACAGGTAAAAACTTTCTCAACAAGACCTCAAAAGCACAAGCTACTCAAAGGAAGATCAATACATGGGATTGCATTAAACTGAAGAGCTTCTGTGCAGCAAAGGAAACTATCAAGAACCTCAACAGAGAGTCTACAGAGTGGGAGAAGATTTTTGCCAGTTACTCTACAGATAGAGGTCTAATATCTAGGATATACAAAGAACTCAAGAAAATCACAGCCAAGAAAACAAATAACCCAATCAAAAAATGGGCAAAGGATCTAAATAGACATTTCACAAAAGAAGAAATACAAATGGCCAATAAATGTATGAGGAAATGTTCCACATCATTAGCAATCAGAGAGATGCAAATCAAAATTACCTTGAGATTTCACCTAACTCCAATCAGAATGGCAATCATAAAAAACACGAACAACAACTGCTGGCGAGGATGTGGAGAAGTGGGAACGCTAATACACTGTTGGTGGGATTGCAAATTAGTGCAACCACTTTGGAAACAGTATGGAGGATCCTCAGACGTATGGGAATGAACCTACCATATGATCCAGCAATACCACTTCTGGGTATCTACCCAAAAGAATGGAAACCAAACTATCAGACCGACGCATGTGTATCTATGTTTATAGCTGCACAATTCACAATAGCCAAACTATGGAAGCAGCCAAGATGTCCATCGACAGATGAATGGATTACAAAACTATGGGATATATATACAATGGAATTTTACTCAGCCATAAAGAAGAACAAAATCATGTTATTTGCAGGGAAATGGATGCAACTGGAAAACATTATGTTAAGTGAAATTAGCCAGTCACAAAGAGTAAAGAAGCATATGTTCTCCCTAATATGCAGATGCTAGGGAGAAGATGGGGCATAAGAGGGTCCCCAGATGAAAAAGGAGAGACCCTCGATAAGCAAAGAAGTTTATTTAACGGAAGGGGATGGACGGGGGGCACCCTAATGTACATCAAGGTTACTCACTAAACTGAACTTGAGAGGGAGGGAAGGCGAGAGAGCGGGGTGGGAATTTGGGGAAGGAGTCAAATGAGAAATGTGGGCACATATGTCGTTATCAATTTGTACCTAACAAAGATGTATGCTTACAATGCACAATAATAAAAATATAAATAAATAAATAAATTAAATAAAATTGGTCTAGGGGTATAGCTCAGAGGTAGAATGCCTCTGGGTTCAATCCCCAGTACCGAAAAAAAAAAGTGACTAAGCAATCCACCCATTGGGGAGAAGATATATGTGACAAATCAATAAAAAGAAAGGCAAACAACTCAATTTTTTAAAAATGATTTAAAGGACTAACCACGTAGACTTCACAAAAGATATATAACCAATACAAAAAGATGCTCAAGATAATTTCTCACTAGAGAAATGCAAAGTGAAACTAGTAGTGACCAATACACACCCACTAGAAAAGCTAGAATTAACAAGACTGACAGAACAATACTAAGAGTAGATCAGAATGTGGAGCAACTGAAACTCTTGATGCTTCTGGAAATGGCTGGATTGGAATACAAATTGGTTCGACCTCTTTACGAAAAATGTTTGGAGTAAGGCATGGTGGCACACACTTGTAATCCCAGGACTTGGAACGCTGAGACAGGAGGATCACAGGTTCGTAGCCAGCCTCAGCTACTTAGCAAGGCCCTCTGCAACTTAGTGAGACCCTGTTTCAAAATTAAAAATAAAGGAGGACTAGGGATGTAGCTAGGGGGTAGAATGTCCCTGGGTTCAATCCCCAGTACCAGAAAAAAAAAAAGAAAATTGTTTGGCAATATCTGTGTTAAACATATACTTATTTTATATCACAGCAATTCCACTCCCTGATGTATATCAAAGAGAAATAAATACAACTATCTACCAAAGGACATGTATAACAATGTTCATTACAACTCTATTCGTAATAGTAAAACACTGGAAATAACCAAAATATTCATTAAGTGGCAATGGATAAAATATAGTATGTTCATACTGTTATAGGAAGTTCAACTACAGGTCAATTAATGTATAATAACAGAAGTCAGAATAATCATTACTTCTGGGAGGGGAAAGGAAGAAATTGACTAAGAAGTAGCATAAGGGAAATTTTTAAGGTGATTAAAATGTTTTATACATTGATCCAAAAAGTGATTAAGTACATATACACTAAAGATTCAATAATGTACTTTACTAGGTATGTTATACCTTAGCTAAATATATATATAATATACAATTAAAATTATATGTATATATAACTATATATAATTTAAAACAAGAACAAAAAAAGTTACAAATGACTTTAAAGAATAGTTTAAGTGACTAAAAATAGTTTTTATCAAATACTTTCAAGCTGGGCGTGGTAGCGGTAGCACACGCTTGTAATCCCAGTACTTGGGAGGCTGAGACAGGGGGATCCCAGGTTCTCGGCCAGCTTCATCTACTTAGTAAGGCACTCCGCAATTTAGTGAGACCCTGTTTCAAAATAAAGAATAAAAAATAGAGCCAGGCATGGTGGCACCCGCTTGTAATCCCAGCATTTGGGAGGCTGAGACTGGAGGATCCAGGTTCACGGCCAGTCTCAGCTGCTTAATGAGGCACTCCGCAACTTAGTGAGACCCTGTTTCAAAATAAAGAATTAAAAATAGGGCTGGGGCTGTAGCTTGGAGGTAGAATGCCCCCAGGTTCCATCCCCAGTACTGCAAAAAAAAAAAAAAAAAAACTTTCAGTGTGCCAAGCACTGTATTAACTACTTAATAATGGCAATATATCTCATTTAATTCTCCCAATAACTTCCTACAAGTAACACTATGAGGTAGATACTATTATTGTGCCCATTTCACAGATAAAACTAATATGTTTATATGAGATCAAATATACAAGTGTTCTTTGAATACCATAAAGTGTACCAAATGGGAGCAGAATATATGTCATTGTTTCAATTTAAAAAGGATTTTTTTCAAACTGATTATTAATGTAATTTAAAAAATACAAAGTTAATATATCATCATATTTATATGGTTACACTGTTTCCTGGGACTTTTTAATGTAAGATTATTCATATTATATAATATGACCCTAAACTACTTAAAACCTCCCCAAAAAATGTTACATTAAAACAGACACTAGCTGGGTGTGGTGACCCACGCTTGTAATCCAGCATTTGGGAGACTGAGACTGGAGGATCTGGGTTCCTGGCCAGCCTCAGCTACCTAGTAAGGCCCTCCGCAATTTTGTGAGACCCCGTTTCAAAATAAAGACTAAAAAATAGGACTGGGGGTATAGCTCAGAGATAGAATAAATGCCCCTGGGTTCAATCCCCAGTACTAAAAACAACAACAAAAATAGCAGACACTGCCGGGCAAGATGGCGAACGCTTGCAATCCCAGTACTTGGGAGGCTAAGACCAGAGGATCCAGGTTCCCAGCCAGCCTCAGCTACTTAGTGAGGTCCACCGCAACTTAGTGAGACCCTGTTTCAAAATAAAGAATAAAAAATAGAAGCTGGGCATGGTGGCGCACGCTTGTAATCCCAGCATTCGGGAGGCTGAGACCGGAGGATCCGGGTTCATGGCCAGCCTCAGCTACCTAGTGAGATACTCCGCAACTTAGTGAGGGTTTCAAAATAAAGAATAAAAAATAGGGCTGGGGGTATAGCTCGGAGGTAGAATGCCCCTGAGTTCAATCCCCAGTACCGCAAAAAAAAAAAATAGGACTGGGGGTGGAGCTTGGAGGTAGACTGCCCCTGGGTTCAATCCCCAGTACGGCCAAAAAAAAAAAAAAAAAGAAAGACACTCACTACCAGGTGGGGTGGTGCACACTTCTAATCCCAGTACTTGGGAAGCTGAAACAGGAGGATTACAGGTCAGCACAGGCCAGCCTCAACTACTTAGTGGGGCCCTCCACAACTTAGTGAGACCCCATTTCAAAATAAAGAATAAAAAAGAGACTGAGACCGGAGGATCCGGGTTTGCAGCCAGCCTCAGCTATTTAGTGAAGCCCTCCGCAACTTAGTGAGACCCTGTTTCAAAATAAAGAATAAAAAATAGGAGTGGGAGTGTAGCTCGGAGGTAGACTGCCCCTTGGTTCAATCCCCAGTACCACAAAAAAAAAAAGAATAAAAAATAGGGCTGGGGGTGTAGCTCAGAAGTAAAATGTCCCTGGGTTCAAATTGCCAAAGCAATTCTCAGCAATAAGAACCATGCAGGAGGTATCACAATTCCTAACTTCAAGTTATACTATAGAGCTATAGTAATTAAAACAGCATAGTAGCTAGGTGTGGTGGCACACGCTTGTAATCCCAGCATTTGGGAGGCTGAGACTAGAGGATCTGGGTTCGTGGCCAGCCTCAGCTACCTAGTGAGGCACTCCACAACTTAGTGAGACCCTGTTTCAAAATAAAGAATAAAAAAATAGGGCTGGGGGTATAGCTCAGAGATAGAATGCCCGAGTTCAATCCCCAGTACTGCAAAAACAAAAACAAACAAACAAACAAAAACAGCATGGTATTGGCACACAGACCAATGGAACAGAATAGAAGATACAGAAACAAATCCACACACTTATAGTCAACTGATCTTTGACAAAGGGGTCAGACACAAAAGCTGGAGAAAAGACAGCCTTTTCAACAAATGGTGTTGGGAAAATTGGTTACCCATTTGTAGAAAAATGGAACTAAATCCATACCTCTCACCCTGCACAGGAGTCAATTCGAGATGGATCAAGACCTGCAAGTTAGACCAGAGACCATGAAACTACGAGAGGAGGGCATAGGTTCAACATTCCAACATATAGGCACAGGTAGAAACTTCCTCAGCAAGACTCCCAAAGCTCAGGAAATTAAAACAAGAATTAATAAATGGGATGGCATTAAACTAAGAAGTTTCTGCACATCAAAGGAAACCATCAAGAGTCTAAAGAAAAAGCTCAAGGAATGGGAGAAGATGTTTACCAGCTATCCCTCTGACAGAGGATTAATATCTAGAATATACAAAGAACTTAAAAGACTTTACACTAGAAAAAATAACTGAATCAAGAAATGGGCAACTGAATTGAATAGACACTTCACAAAAGAACAGATACAAATGGCCAATAGATACATAAAAAAATGTTCAAAATCATTAGCAATTAGGGAGATGCAAATCAAAACTACACTGAGATTCCATCTAATCCCAATCAGAATGGCAATCATCAAGAAGTCAAATAACAATAAATGTTGGCAAGGATGTGGGAAATAGGAATTCTTCTACACTGTTAGTGGGATTGCAAACTAGTTCAGCCGCTATGGAGATCAGTGTGGAGATTTCTTAGAAAACTGAGAATGGATCCACCATATAATCCTGCTATACCACTCTTGGGTATCTTTCCAAAGGGGTTGAAACCAGAGAACTACAGTAATATATGCATACTCATGTTCATAGCAGCACAATTCACAATAGTCAAATTATGGAACCAACCCAGGTGTCCACCAACAGATGAATGGAGGCTGGGCGTGGTGGTGCACGCTTGTAATCCCAGTACTTGGAAGGCTGAGACAGGAGGATCCGGGTTCTCGGCCAGCCTCAGCTGCTTAGTGAGGCCCTCCGCAACTTAGTGAGACCCTGTTTCAAAATAAAGAATAAAAAAATGGGACTGAGGGCGTAGCCCAGCAGTAGAATGCCTCTGGGTTCAATCCCCAGTACCAAAAAAACAAAACAGATAAATGGATTACAAAACTATGGGAAATACACACAATGGAATTCTACTCAGCAATAAAGAATAAAATAATGTCATTTGCAAGAAAATGGAAGGACCTGGAGAAAATAATGTTAAGTGAGATTAACCAGTCACATAAAGTGAAGGAACATATGTTTTCTTTAATATGTGCAAGCTAGGGAGTAACTGGTTATTGCAGAGGGACTCCAGATAATGGAGGAGAAACCTCAGTGGAGCCAGGGAAGTGGTCTAAGGGAAGGGCAGAGGGAAGACTGAGGTTCATTATTGGAAATACTAACATCGACTGTGTGTACATACGTGAAAATCCCAATGTCAATCTCAGTACTGTGTATGGGAGGGAGGGGCACAGGGAGGTAGAGGGGGCACCAAATGCTGTGTGCATGTTTGTCAATGGTAACATGATACACATTATGATGTGAGACCATAATGTACCAATAAAAGCATATAAAAAATAAAAAGCCCCTGGGTTCAATCCCTGGTACAGCAAAACAAAAAACAACAACAAAAAAAGATACATTATCTTTAGCTCTAGCAATTAAACCTTTATCCTTTTAAACATGGAAGAGAGTCAGGCATGGTGGCCCACACTTGTAATCCCAGTACTTGGGAGGCTGACACGAGTCACAGGTTCATGACCAGCCTCAGCAAATAGTGAGACTTTCATTAACCTAGTGAGACCTGTTTCAAAATAAAAATAAAATAGGACTGGGGGTGTAGCTTGGAGGTAGAAATGCCCCTGGGTTCAATCCCCAGTACCAAAAAGATAAAAAATAAAAATAAATATGGAAAAGAAACAAAAGATTTCCAACTGACCTCAAATTTCCCGGAATCTATTATATAAAAGTAAAAATTAAATTGTAAGTATATACTAACTTGGTCTTTATAATGGAAACTACTTGGTTAGCTTAATATTTTTCCTGGTATAGTCCATTTTCCCTTTAAATCTATAATAATTAATGTGACAAGAGTCTCAAAAAAGTTCCAATTGAGCCAGGCATGGTGGCACATGCCTATAATCCCAGGACTTGGGAGGCTGAAACAGGAGGACCACAGGTTCAAGGACAGCCTTAGCAAGTAGTGAGACTCTCATCAACCTAGCAAGTCTCTGCTTCAAAATAAACAATATAACACAGAGGTAGAATGCCTCTGGGCTCAAACTCCAGTACCACAAAAAGTTCCAATTACCTGTTTTTACTGAGGCAGTTAAAATTAAGATATTTTATGATAAAAGATCGTTTCAGAATGTTTTCTAAAAAATATTCTGAATCGGCTGTGGTGGCGCTTATAATCCCAGTACTTGGGAGGCAGAGACAGCCTCCACAACTTAGTAAGACCCTGTTTCCAAATGAAATAATGAAATAGGGCTGGGGGTATAGCTCAGAGGTAGAATGTCCCTGGGTTCCATCCCCAGCACCACACACACACAAAAAAAAGTGAATAAAAATTCTGAAACATTGTCAGAAACATTAGCCTTGCTGGGCATGATGGTGCACACCTATAATACAGTATGTGGGAGGCTGAGACAGGAGGATCACAGGTTTGAAGCCAGCCTCAGCAACTTGGTGAGATTTCTCAATAACCTAGTGAGACCTTATTTCAAAAAAAAAAATAAGCCCGGCATGGTGGCACACACTTATAATACCAGTACTTGGGAGGCTGAGACAGGAGGATCACAGGTTCGCAGCCAGCCTCAGCTACTTAGTGAGACCCTCCACAACTTAGTGAGACCCTGTTTCAAAATAAAGAATAAAAAACAGGAGCCGGGCGTGGTGGCGCACGCTTGTAATCCCAGCATTCGGGAGGCTGAGACCGGAGGATCCGGGTTCGCGGCCAGCCTCAGCTACCTAGTGAGATACTCCGCAACTTAGTGAGACTCGGTTTCAAAATAAAGAATAAAAAAAATGGGGCTGCGGGTGTAGCTCGGAGGTAGAATGCCCCTGGGTTCAATCCCCAGTACCGCAAAAAAATAAAATAAAATAAAAAATAGGGCTGGGGGTGTAGCTCGGAAGTAGAATGCCCCTGAGTTCAATCCCCAGTACTGCCAAATAAAAAATAAAAAATAAAAAAATCACTGGGGTTATAGCTTGGAGGTAGAATGCTCCTAGGTTAAATCCCCAGTACCAAAAAAAAAAAAAAAAAAAATGGCTTTAGTAAATTTAGAATTTCTACATCTAAAACAAAATATTAAATAAATTAAAGGGAATTATAATCTTAGTATCTATGAAACGCCTATCTATAAAATCTCACTAAAATTATAATTGTACTGCCTCAAAACAAAATACCAAATGCACTTAGCAGAATATAGAGTCGGGAATGGTAGCACATGCCTATAATCCCAGTACTTGGGAGGCTGAGTCGTAAGGTTTGCAGGTTCAAGACTAGCCTCAGTAACATAGCAAGACTCAGCAATCTAGCAAGACCCTGATTCAAAAATCAAAAACGCAAAAAAGGGTTGAGGATGTAGCTTAGAGGTAGAATGCCCCTGGGTTCAATCCCCAGTACCATGGGAAAAAGATCATAAAACAATGATCTTTCTATAGTGTCAGTTCAAACTGCAATGCAAATTTTCTATTACCATAGTTCATTTTATAATAAAAACTATAATCTGATATTTGCCTTTTCAAATAAAAGCCACAGAAAATTCACAATAAGAGGTAACATTTCTAATAACAAGGGTACGGTCATAGATCTCCCAGTTGAAACAGAAATGCCTAGTTCAAATAAATAAAAATTCATTAAATGTATATGACTAGCACTTTTTTTTTACCCACTCTTTAAAATCACTTATTATATCAAATGTGGTTCCTTGAAACACATTTGCCAATGACTTTCTAAATGTAGTCCGATGATAATGATGTGCCCCTCATGCCTTTCCTCTATCTGGAAACAAGGCCCTCTAGGTTGCTGAGGGCCTCACCAAGTTGCTGAGGTTGGCTAGGAACCTGTGATCCTCCTGTCTCAGCCTCTGAAATACTGGAATTACAGGAGTGTGCTGACACTTATTAATAGTATTAGTACTAATATTGACTTTAAAAGGCACTCAACAAAAACTTTAACATTCTCACAAGTCCTAGTCTCCCCGTCCATATCCGCAAACCTCTTCAAACACAGGTAGAACACACAAACTGGCCCAGAGCAGCCAGGCCCTCAGAACTCAGACCAACACAATATTCCACAGTCACATGACACCTTCCTTTTGTTCTGTTCCATTTCTATAACATTCTTATAGCTTCCCATTCTCCAAAGAAATGTTCTTCTTTCATTCTCACTCGTGGCTTTTCTTCTTGCCCACTCACCTATGTCGATTTTGGTATTCATGTGTTAGGCCTTAAGAAAAATAATCTCAGCCAGGCGTGGTGGTACACACACTTATAATCCCAGTACACGGAAGGCTGAGCTAAGAGGATTGCAGGTTCAAGACCAGCCTCATCAACTTAGCGAGATCCTACTTCAACATAAAAAATCAGATCAGGCTGGAAGTGTAGCTCAGAGGTAGAATGCCTCTGGGTTCAATCCCCAGTAACCCCTCTAAAAAAAACTCAAGTATTACTCCTGAAAAAAAAGAGATAATTTGAGTTCTCAAAGAACTCAAGCCTGGCATGGTGGCTCACACTTGTAATCCCAGTACTTAAGAGGCTGAGACAGGAGGATCGCAGGTTTGCAGCCAGTCTCAGCTACGTAGTGAGGCCCTGCGCAACTTAGCAAGATCCTGTTTCAAAATAAAGAATAAGCCAGGCATGGTGGTGCACACTTGTAATCCCAGCATTTGGGAGGCTGAGACCGGAGGATCCAGGTTTGCAGTCAGCCTCAGCTACCTAGTGAGGCACTCCGCAACTTAGTGAGACTCTGTTTCAAAATAAAGAATAAAAAATAGGCTAAGGGTGTAGCTCAGAGGTAGAATGCCCCTCAGTTCAATCCCCCGTACCAAAAAAAAAAAAAAAAAAAAAAAAAAAAAAAAACCCAAATTATCAACATGGGACTTGATAATAGTGGTCCCTTCCCCCCTTTGAGTCTCTATTATGAATCCAATTTGGTTTCCTAAGGTACTAAAATTTTTAGGCAAAATACAGACTTTTTAAAAAATATATTTTAATACAGTAGTTATTCATTTTACTGTCTGTCTCTCTCACACACAGACCTAACACAGGACACAAACCTATAATTACAGACACTGTTGTGTGGGATGAAGCTAAGAAATGAAACATTCTAAAGATAATTGTCAAGTAACAAAAATTTTAAAGAAAAATATTAAGTAAATAGCAAGACAGATGGTGAATAATTTGGCCAAACTTCGCCAGGATGGTATGCAAATAACTAAAACTTAGAAACACTAATCTACCTCAAGCACACAAAAAGAACATGTTTTTTAGTCTCCACCTTGGCCATGGGTCTCAAGTGCCAATGGAACCCAAGGTAGAAGGAATGGCTACGAACTTTTCAAAAGCCAGCACTAGGGATAAGGGTATAGTTCAGTGGTACAGGGCTTGCCTAGCACGGTCCAGGCCTGGGTTCCATTCTCAGCAAAACAAAGCAAAGGCCAACCCCAAAGTGGTGAGTGAACTTCATATTATTACCACCACTCAGGCTAACATTTTCACAATGTCTGAAATGAGTGTGAAGAGAAATCAACACATTAGTAAGTAATCTTTTTCTGATTCTCAAATGCAAAAATGATTTAGGATAAAGTCCAAAATAATCTCACAGACTGGTATGAGTCGGCAGAAAGGTGGCAATGAACTTCAATTCTTCTCTTTTATTAACTAACTAGTAAGCTACTCAAAAGCAGAAACCTTATATTTCCTCTGTATACTCCATAGAATGTGACACAGGGTTAGGCCTACCATGGGCGTTTAATAATAACTACTACTTTAACATAGCAGCTAATAAATTCATAGTTGTAAATAACCCATAAACTAAACAGACATAAATTCAAAAAGGCTCAGGCAAATGGCAAATGGCTGAAACACTTGGGACTGCAGTTTCACCAATCTTATGCTTTGTTTTATAAAAAGATCATCAAACTCTGGTCCCTACCTCTCTCCAGTTTTCTATTCTCTCTCTTTTTTATTTAAATTTTTTTTTTTTTCTTTTGGACTGGGGATTGAACCCAGGGACATTCCACTACTGAGCTACACCCCTTATTTTTGAAAGTCTTGCTAAGTTGCTGACTCTGCAATCCTCCTGTTTCAGCCTCCCAAGTACTGGGAATGCAGGTATGTGCCACCATACCTGGCTCATAATCTCTTTCTTAATTGCCCCAGCTTGAATGTTTGTTTGGCTTTTTTTGTTTGTTTGGTTTTGGGTTTTTTTGGGGCAACAGCACTGAAACACTCACTATTGCAATTGCACTAGGCTGGTGTCCATCTTATTCATGTACTACTGTTCTTTAAAATCCAGTTCAAATCTCCTCTGTGAAGTCTTCTGATTGCCCCATGCAAAGCTGAGCCTTCCTCTCCCTCTATTCTATTCTTCCTCAGGAGTCTAAAAGATTTCTGAGCCTAAATGGCATAGCATCTGCAATTACTTATGTATCTATTTCTCCCCTGCCCCCTACTGTCATCCTCCACAGTGGTAATACTATGTCACTCATCTTTGCATAAAGATAGAGACTGACACAGAGATGTTCAATAAATGTTTCCTTGCTGAACCCCTTAATCTCACTGGCCAGTGCAGAATACTGGTCAAAGTAAACCACTATACAGGCTCACTCCTACATTTCTAGTCATTTCAAGTTCTTTTAATTAACACCCCCAAATTGCTTTCTCTTTGATGATTCAAAAAGACAACAATAATCGAACCTTTCTAAAGTCTTTAGAAAACTATTTTCTCTCCCCACTATTCTCCCACACAAGCCTCAGCAAGCTCCTTAGCAGCAGTGTCCCCTGCAGCTGTTACTGCAGAGATTCCTATCTTAGTGATCACATGTGCTTATGCAGCTGGAATGGTGCTGGAGATTCAGGGGTCATTGTTTCACTCCTCCTCTAGGTGTAGGTAAAGCTGTGAGAATACAGGACCTTACAGAGAAGATACAGAAGCCAGTCAGGGAAAGCAAACATGAATCAGGTTGCCATCTTTGGTCAACACCATCTTCAAATCCATAGAGGTGGTCCCAGAGATAAGCCACCACCCATGGGGCTATAATTTCATTGAAATATTAACACTCTAGAACATTTTCCTCTCATCTAAGACAGAATAAAAAGCTTTTATTATTTAATCCTAAAAAAAATCAAAATCAACCAAAATTAGTCATTTTAAAAGGGAAATGTTAGTTTAGTCAGGCAGTTTTTAATCACCAAAACTAAATGCACATCTTTTTATGTGTAGCCCCCATCTACTTCAAAAGAAGAAAATGCTAAAATAGCTTATGTACTGGCAGGAGTCAACAAAAACAAATGCAATCGATGAAGCAGAATCTTTACGCAGCTGTAATCTCTAAAAAAAAAAAAAAAAAAAAGTATAATCTTCCAGCACAGAAAAAAGGGATAACGTCAAACCTGACAATTCTGTATTCGTTATCATACCAAATATGATAAACTAAACTCAAGGACAAATTTTAACTATGACGGTATTAATTTCTGAACTCCCCACTTCGAATTTCAACAGGAAATCATCAAGCTTCCCCACATCATCATATCATTTAACAAAGGCATCATCTTCTACAGGTCCAGTGCCACTTCTGTATCCAACAAATCCACCCAGCAATGTGGAAGAGTCAGAATCATGTCTTGAGATGTCTGACTGCGTGACGTCCCTCAAGAGGCTGCAGCTGCTTCTGGGTCTATTTTTTAACATAAAAGCCCCAGCGATCCGCTGGGGGTTTGGGGGGGGGGGAGCTTTTATCAGACCACTCATTTGAAGGGAAGAAAATATGATGGCCAAATAATTCATCAGAGGTCTTCAGTTTTAATTGCTGGCCTCGTTAATTTCTGATCTCGGGTTATGACGCCAGTACTGATGAAGGTAAACCCTGAAAAGGCAGCCATGCTTCCATATTGCCTTCTGCTAAAGAAGACCATCAGATTTCAAGACCAAGGGTGTGGCTATCCACCTATAGAGGGAATAAGGGGTAGGGGCCGATGAGAATGGGAAGCAAAACATGGGATAGAGTATTAGCTTTGGAAGATGAAGTAGGCATTTAGTAGGCCTGGAGGAGGTACAAATAAGGAGTACCTACATGAAGGCCGGGCGAGAGAGGGGAGGATCCATGAATTGGTGGGTCTGCGCGCGTCGGAGGGGAGGCTGGAGTTAGGATGTACCTACCCGTCAAAGCGGACGGTGCCAGTCTGCTGGGTCTGCACACGGTAATGTTCTAACAGCAAGCGCACCACCTTGGCGTGCCCATTGCGGGCTGCGATGATGAGGGGCGTGGAGCGCTGCCCTCCCTGCTGGCTGACATAGCCAAGCAGATAGCGGATATCGCTTTCAGACCGGTTAAGAAGCAAGGCGGCCAGAGTCAACACCTTGCCTTCGCTGGCCGCCTTGTACACATAGCCAGCCAGGCCCTCCATGGCCGCCGCCAACTCCAACACCCGTTTGGTCGCCACCGCTGCTGCTGTCTTGCGCCCCCGGAGGCCGCGTTCGCCAGCACTTCAGACCTGGGCCCTCACAGCCCATTCAACAGGGCGCCGCCGCCGCCGCCGCGCCCAGGCAGCAGCGCGGCCCGGGGAAGGCGGACACGCAGGAGTGGCCGAATGCCGCAGGGGCCACGTCCGCGACCCAGCCCGGGCAGGGAGGAAGGCGGTCAGGGCCGCCGCCAAGGCCCCAGGCGCCGGCCCTGGGCCGAGGGGATCTCCATGGCGGCCGCCGCCCCGGGCCTCAGGCCGGACCCCTCCTTCCTGCGGGCTGCGACAGGCGCGTGCCCGAGCTACGGGTCGCCGGCGGGGTCCCGAGAGGGCCGCGCGCGCCCCGGATGGCCAGCGATGGGCACGCCTCACCGGGCCGGGTCCACCCGGCCTAGGGCCAAAAACCGCCTCAGCGTCCGCTCTCCGCCGTCCCCGGCTGGGGCAGACCCGCAGGCGCTCGCCCGACGGAGCTCAGAAGTGCCGAGCGCCGCGCTGGGCTTCCGAGCCCCACGCGTGGGCGGCCCCGAGCGACGCAGAACGCTCTGCCAGGAGCTGCGCCGGAACTTGGGAGGGAGAGCGGCGAGCCTCCGCCGACTGGGCCGGGAGGCGGAGGGAGGGAGGAAGAGGGCGGGAAGGACGGCTAAATGAGGTGTCTTTTCCAAAGCCGACCGGCCGGCAAACAAGGCCCGGACGGAAGAAAGGTTCTGCTGCGCGGAATTGGCCCACCCTTAATTCGGGCCTGGATGTCCTCAGTGCCCTTGACGCCTAGGGCCTTCTCCACCCCCACACACTCCACCTGGGGGTTCCTAGCAAGGGACCGGGCCGAGTGAGGCCGCTGAGCCCGTGGGCTAGGGAGTCCACCCCGTTTTACTATACACAGTGTTGGACCCCTCTATCCCTGATTAGGGGCCCCGGGGAAGGGTAGCGAGCAACCAAAGGATCCATCTTAGGAAAAAGGCGTCTTTGAGCCCCCAAAATGTGGGAGGGCATGTGGCTGCTGCTGTGCCAGGCTGAGAAAAGACCGAAAGTCCGGCCTGACTTCCTAGGAGAAGGGGATTAAGTGTGTGAAGAAGACGGGGAGAGAAGGGGAACTATTCCTGCGGTGGACGGGGCAGGTATCCTGGGAAGAAAGGGCGCTCCACGATCAAATAGGCCTCTCTAATCCTGAACCTGCAGAACCTCTGTTTTGTCACATGCCTCACAAGACTGTTGTTAGAATTTGAGAAGATCATTTATCCAATGAATACCAGAGGTCTGCTTTGTGCCAGGCTTTGCTTAGCACCAAGCCAGTCCCTTCCCCCCAGGGGCTTGTGCTGTGGAGGGTATAGACTAGTAAATGACTGATGAGAAGGCCAGTTGAGTCAGTACCATTACCATTTGCTGTGTCACAAATGAAATAGAGTGGTGGGGGATTGGGAATGGGGGACTAATTTAACAAGTCTTCTTTGACCTCAAAGCTTCTCTGTAAGAAAGAGGCTAAGCAGGGGGGGGTATAGCTAGTACAAGAGCACTGAACAGGGAAGTGTTGGAGAACTCAGGAGCAGAAGGTTCAGAGTGGCTGCAACTGAGGGGACCACAGGAAGAATGCTAAGAAGTCAGGGGGGGTGAGAATCACCTTAGGGCCCAATAACCCATGGCAAAGAGTTTAAGTTCCATTCTGTAATAGAGGCATTTGAAGAGTTTTATACAGGCAAGTGACAATATACTATTGCTGTTTTTTAAAAAGATCACCCTGAGCCAGGTGTGATGTACTCTTGTAATCTCAGTGCTTGAGAGGCTGAGACAGGAGAATCACAGGTTCCAGGCCAGCCTCAGCTACTTAGTGAAGCCCTCCACAACTTAATGAGACCCTGTTTCAAAATAAAGACTATAGCCGGGCCTGGTGGCGCACGCTTGTAATCCCAGCATTCGGGAGGCTGAGACCAGAGGATCCGGGTTCGCGGCCAGCCTCAGCTACCTAGTGAGGCACTCCGCAACTTAGTGAGACTCGGTTTCAAAATAAAGAATAAAAAATAGGGCTGGGGGTATAGCTCGGAGGTAGAATGCCCCTGAGTTCAATCCCCAGTACCGCAAAAAAAA